>JARSSU010020130.1:0-56823 GCA_029619165.1 Eurosta solidaginis | reverse complement strand
GTTACGGTTATGGGCCGAGGCGGAAAAGGACCGAACTGGTCGACGTGTCTAAAAAACTGGGCGTGTGCTTCAACCGATTTCGCCCTTTTTCACAGAAAACGGTTATCGCCTAGAATCTAAGGCGCTACCAAAATTTCACAAGGATGGTAAAATTTTTGTTCGACTTATGGCATTAAAGTGTATCCTAACACAATCGAATGACTAAGGGCGGAGCCACGCCCATTTAAAATTTATCTTTTATTTTTGTATTGTTTTGGCACCATATCATTACTGTAGGTGAATGTTGAACAGTAATTTGCTTTATACTGTAAAGAGATTAAATTTTTTTGTAAAAGTTTCACTTAAAAAAAAAAAAATTTTAAAAGTGGGCGTGGTCGGTCTCGCCCGATTTTGCTAATTTTTATTATGGCATACAATAGAGTAGTAGGATACGCTCCGTAAAATTTCTCATGATAATCTTCAACGACTGCCAAATTACACACTTGCAAAATTCTAAATTACCTACTTTTAAAGTGGTCGGTTGCCACACCCATTGTCCAAAATGTACTTATTTTCTATTCCTGACGTCATAAGTTCAAGCCACCTACACAAGTTTTCATTCAATCGCTTTTATCCCTCTCTTGGTAAATGGAATTATCGCATTTTTTTTTTTTCGATTTTTTTCGAAATTTTCGATATCGAAAGTGGGCGTGGTTATAGTCCTATATCTGTTCATTTTAAATAGCGATCTGATATGAGCGCCCATGAACTTCATCTAAATTTCGTCTAGGATCTCATAAATTTACTCAAGTTACGTGTTAACGGAGAGTACGGACGGCCGACGAGACGAGAGCTGGCTTAATGAAATTTTTTTCGAATACTGATGATTTTGATATAACTGGAAGTCTACATTCTATCTCTAAATTTCCTTTATAGTCTGTAAACAACCAAGCGTTATCCAATCAATTAATATAATCTGTGGGTCCCTGCTGAGCTGAGTATAACAAATTTTAAAAAGCACGACGTGGTTGGAAGAGTACATCGGCCTTAATATTTTTTTATTTAGTCCCTCTGGAAAGCGGTTTCTTTTTGTGCTGATAGACTATAAAAAACTTATTGCAGACCTCTTGGCAAAACCAAACAGGCCGTATTGCCAGAAAGAGATTCAGCATAGCTGTTCATATTGATTATTTTGGAACAACCATCAATATATTAACTCCACCAAATTATAAAGTTTAACACGACGAGGGGAAGCGAAATCGTTATTAAATGAGTCAATTTCAAAGCAACTGGCAAAAACATGTGACCGCGAACTCGCTACTTTACTAAGTTGTGTTTTAGGTGAACTAGCTAGTTAATTAAAACCTCGCATATATTGTTTACTGCTTAGTTTCTTAGCGACCGACAGAAATCCCCATTAAAGTAGAACTACTTTTGTTTTAAAACATTTTTCTTTGGCATTTCTAGACGTTTTCTAAACGAATCTCTCTTGCTCTGCATCTAAAGCTCTCATCTACCTGCGTAAGCAGTGTCCTTTCCCCAGACATTTTCCAGTAAATTGATATTCCTAGCATGTCCTTTAAGTTCAAATCTAATCGTGAGTCCTTAACTGTCCATGCGTATCGTCCAATTTTGAGAACCTCTTCGTGCAGGATGGGGTGCGATCATGTAATACGTCCTAAAATTTTCATACTAGAAATTCGATGTAAATTTTCGTAACTGAAACCCAGACCTGACTTTAAATAAGATTAGTAATTTGGGATAACGGCTCCTAGTACATTATATTAATGCTTAGACCTGCCTCTGGATCTATATTTGACATTACTTGCTCAGTTTGAGAGTTTAAAAGTAGCGTTTTCGGATAGATGCTGTTTGAATCCTCCACAGTGTTGTACATAGCAATCGTCCTTACACTACCCGATTTTCCTTTAGTTTGTTCCTGGATTTCAGCGTGATCATCCGTTACATAGAATTTCTGAGGCTACTCAATCTTTTACCTTAACAATTTTTTATATTAGGGACATGATACTCGATATATGTGTACATGGTCTGAGAAACACGAAACGGCCTCTTAGGGCCTTCTGATCTTTTCATGCTCTGAACTCTCTATCCCTTTTGTGCTTTTTGTAAGCCACTTGGAGGTATAAAACAAACAAAAAACACTCCCATCTGTCCTTAGTATGGATACGCGCATCCGCTTTTATGAAACTATTATCCTTTTTCATCCACTTACCATTTGAACCCTTCTGGTGGTGCTGTCATTTCGTTTTACGACCTTTTTTGACAGCTGTGGAGTGTGCATGAAAAAAGATACGTTTTTACTAATTGGCCTTAACTTACTGCTGATGATAACTTCTAATACAATAACAAGGGGTTGATAACCGCAATACAAATCTTCCGCAACCCATTTTCAACCTCTCCTACGCGAAGAGAATCCTGTTACAAATATACACATATTTAGCATGTATCATACACATAGCGGGTTGGGGCGGAATGACCTAGAAGGTTTAATGTGGTCATATTAATCGCTCCCGAGATGGTAGGGCTAGTACCTTAATGGTGCTTTGTTACTGGAACGTACCGGATCTATGTCCGGCAAAGGACCATCAACATCGATAACACTCCCCAAAACCTTTGTTAATGCAACAACAACAGCAGCAAATAAACTTTAGCTTCGAAGAAAAGTTCTGCATATTTTAAGAAACCCTTAATCTATAATCTAAACCAAGCTGCACCAAATGCGAATTCCTGTTCGTATTGAGAAAGGCTGCAAAATGTTTCCCTCTCAAGCTATGTCCCCTCCTCTAAATGCTTGCAAGCACTGGCTGCGATCTCAGTTCATGGAACAAGCTAATGCGAGATGGGCCATAGAACCAATATATAGGATGTCCAAGCAAAGCGAGCTCAAGCTATACGAAAACAGATCACAATCGGTCATACTTCTGAATCACCTCTTTTTTTAGCCCATTAGTGGGTCTTTTAACAGGACAGAGATTGGGTCATTTGCATAAATTAGTAAACACTTTTTTCAAAGCAATCACTTGAAATTTCTATATAAACTTTAAGTGCTTACTATCAGGTACCGATGTGTCGACACAGACACTAATTTGCGTACTTTCCCGGAGCTAGAATCCACAATTATACCGAAATTGTGCGCTTCATTAAGCAAACGCGCTGGGTTAGCGTATGAACCAATTTCTACAGGAGGGATATTTCGCGTTATCACAACGGGCCACAATGGCTTACGTGAGTCTCCGCTTGGACAGCGGAGGAGGCCACTTTAAACTAACCTAACCTACATATGTGTAGGAGATTTGCTGTGATTAATGTCGCAAAAAAAACACACGAAAAACAGAAAAACATCCACCTTTCGAATAAATTTTGATAAGGATATAAAAGATTTGAAATTTTTATCTTTACATCCATATGTGCTGCATCTAAGTACCTCTTCAGACTACTTCATATCACATAGGGATTAAGAATCACACCACCTAGATGGGAGAGCGTAACGCATTCGCAGAGAATGTGAACCGACGTCTCATCCTCCAACTCACAGAAACGACAAATTTGGGTATCGGATAGATTTAACTAGTTAACTTACTTAGTAATATCGTAGACTCACAAGTGTCCCGTATAGTACCCAGTAAGAGTTCATAGGTCCGCCCTGCTAGATTAGTGAGTTTGGGTGATACTTTTTGTTGACGGATATAATGGTTTGGCCTGTCTTTGCCCTGGGCAGTCATCCAGTGACGTCTGAATGTTTTGTTTGCAAGTTACTATGGTTTCCCTGGTTTGTGCTTTTGTAGTCACAAAGGGCTCTGGACCATAGAATGCTGCTGTGCACCCCTGCTTTGCTAGGTAATTTGCATATTTATTACTTATCTTGTTTGGTTGATTTTCCGACAGGGTGGATAAATGATGTATATTGGAACGATTTTCCGTCACATCACCTTGTCAAATTTGGTTTTGAGACAAACCGGGTCGGCGTTTGTGCATACATCAGTGTCGATTTTCGTTCGATCTGTTGTTGTCATTTGTCCTGTATTTATAGTTCGTAGTATATGAGCAGGTATTGTCAAATTGATGCTTGTGTATATTTAGTTTATGTGTATTTCTGTGTGTTCGTTTCAGAACCGAGGGTGGTTTTACTAATCGATTTGTGTGGCTTGACTTGGTAGGTAGAATCTGTGATTTTAGTCGTTTGAGACTCCTCTTTGTCGGTTTTTAGTGTGTTTGGATGTGTTAAGTTTTTGTTTGTGGTTTATATTGCTTGTGGTGACGTTTGTCTGTGTACCTGTGTGATTAGTTGTATTCCTGTAAACAAGTATTTAAACGCTCGAATATATTGTGTCAGAAATGGTGTTTGTAATTATTCTGTTCGTTTATTACAATTCTAAATACCGTCGAATGTTTTCTGTTTGTAGAAATTTCCATGTTTTCGAGTACGTATTGCGATACACGACTACGCCCCGGCCCTATCTCTGTATGTGAAGAACCCTAACTGTTTTATGATGCTTTGCTGGGAACATTCATATTCTCGACCATAGTGATTCGCAGAAGTTAGACACATCGTGTATAATGTTTGATCCGTATTTTTTGTTGTAATCTCTATATGGTCTCTGATGACACTCGTCTCTTATTTGCCGTCCTGTTTGTCGCTAGTACTATGCTGTCGTCATCACGCAGGATAAGCTTGTATACGGCGCGTGGTCATGCTAAACGGATCCTCTGAGTTAATGTGTTAATCTCTTAGTTTCGCCTAGATTGTTCGAGTGTTTATGAATGCTGTGTTAATGGTTGTCTAGAGAAATTTAGCCAATTTATATGTTGCTTTTCCAGTAGATGTCATAGTCGTGTTGTCGCAGCTATTATTTTCTTTTCATTATTTCTTTTTGGTATCTCCATTTGTCCTTCTGAGCTTATCTACTAGTGCTGTTTTTATATCCGTTGTTTGCAGCGTGAATTATTATATACTGACCTCAAGTTCTCTCTCTTATATGCTCTGTGTACAGAGGTGTTCTTTCAAGTCTATGTACCAATGTCTTAGCTGCATTTTTATAGATGTTAGAGGGTGATGTTGAGGTATTGTGTATCTTGTGTCGTGTGCCGTGACTTTCTATATCTGTCATAGTTATAATCTTTTGGCTTCGTTTATCACATATTTATCGTGAGGTCTAGTATCGTTGATTCCTACCGATTCTTTTTCGGTTTCCATATATGATAAATTTTATCTTTGCGTGCTGTCTGTTTGAGTACTCCAGTAGACGAAGCTCTTCGTATTAGTAGTTAAACGCATATTATGTCATCCGGCGTATCTAGCATAAAATAGACACGCCTGAATTTGGACTTCGCTCCGGTATGTACTTTTTCTCTTCCAGATTTTGCATGAACACTCTACCATAGAATTGCTGATGTGGGCTTCCATATGCCAAGACCGTTTGTGTTGTCTATATAGTTATTGTTGACTTTAAAATAGATTTTTGTACGTAAGTGGTTCTTAGCGTATTTGTGATTTGTGCACACTTTTATACTTTGTTTTTTGTGTTATGAACTATTGTGAGAAACTAACTCACATGTCCAACAGTCTCCGATCAGTGGTATAGATGGTGATAGATCTATTATGTCACAACCAAATTTGACAAGTGGATGACGGAAATCGTTCCAATATACATCATAGTGTTATTACCTTCATGCCGCCTGATGTCCGCGGAAACCATCCTACCTTGTTTTTTGGCTCCCAGTTCCTCATAGTGATTTCATGCAGTCATCCACTAACTTCGATGTAACTGTGTATGATTGCAAGGCATGTAGGGCCGCTTGGCTTAGATACATTAAAAGCATCCATATACAAAATTAGGCTGAAAGATCATGTACAATAGATCTACACAATGGTCGCAGTGCTTCCAGGCCTAATAATAATATACACATTAGAGCTGGCAAAAGTATCGATATTCGGCTATTCGATATTTTCGATATTTAAGAGGGAGGGTACTCGATATATCGCGATGTATATCGAATTTTTTTTAGTGAAAGCGCTTACTCAATTTAAAAGCAATATCAGGTATATATCAGACATTTATGTAAATACATTATGTATATGTATATATATATGTAACATTGTCTTCATAACTTCGAAACGATCATAAAACGCATTCTGCAAAGTTGTCCGCGATGGTAGCTTATACAGCGAAACGAGGGATATATCCAAAGTTACAACACCCTTTGTCATCCACTATTGGAAAAGATCGACGTCTGCGGTGACTGAACCCTAGTAGGGTGCTGTCAAAAGCCTTTTTTACGTGATGATGGATTTTTATATGTTTAATGTAAAATCAATGATATTTGGCGAGCTACGTGAATCTAAATTTGCAGTTGTAAGCGATCCTTCTAGATGGTGAAACAAATTGGACGTATTACCCACTAGTTTTATAACATTTTTTGCAATAGTGGCATATTGCAAAAGTATTACTGATTTTTGTCAAAATGGATACATATAAGAATACATAATATGAAAAAATAACGTACTTTTTCACATTGAACTTTTTGTAAGAATTTTTCAATATTGAGAGCCACCAACTAGTTAAGTATTCATCTAAAGTAAACACAATCTGACATAATGTATGTAATTTTATTTATTCATGTTTTATTTTGTCTTACCAAAGTTTAGGACGCTGGTAATTCTGCCGCTAGAAAAAGGAATAAGAAATGTGAATAAAGTACTCGATATTAGAAAAAAATATTGATAATCGCACACCATGAACCTAGTACTCGATGCATCGATATTTATATCAATACTTTTGCAGCTCTAATACACATGTGCTGCGCTACTGCAAATTTTTTTAAGGTCACCATCTCCATAACCATAGCCCCACTGTGCATTGAGAATTTATGATTTTACTTAAAAATCTCTCTTTTTTGTAAAAAAAATCAGCACAGGAAAGATTATGTGAATAAATAAAGACGAACAAAACGAACTAAGATGCGCCGAAAAAATTCCACGAAATCAGTGCAATGCCGAAAAAACTTCCTGCAACACAACGCATACCAATCACACAAACATACATAAGTACAACTACACGCGCATACATACATATTTTATCTACCTGACAGCTTCAGTTGGCATTAATTTGTGTTCGCCTTGCTAAATGGTTTTACGTGGCGGCGACGGCGGTTTTTGAGACAATTTCGTACCATTTCACCTTTCGTGTTGCCTGCTTTGTGCTATTGTTATTGTTGTTTGTTGTTATCATCTAGCAAACCTTTTTTTAACTATCACACAACAAAGCATATTTCATTTATTGTTTCTCTATTACTTACCTTCATATCTTTTCCTAAGTAGATAGTTTGGTGCAACATTGGCGGTCGTTTGGTGAAATAATTTTTATGGAATTTTTCTCAATGACTTTGCTCCTACATACACACACAAACACATACACATACATACGGTATAGGTAAAAAATACATAATAGCAACAACTAACAGATGTAACAGCAAACAACTGCACAATATATAAACTACAATAGCAATAAAAACAACAATAACAACAACAACTGCTGCCAAATCAAGGAAGTGCAATATAAAGGAATTTCTATGTTTTTTGATTGAATTTCGATTTTATTACTTTTCTTAAGTGAAATTCGTTGCACATTGCTTTAGTGTTTGGCATTGTTGTTGCATGCACATGTGAATTTTTTGTTGTTGCGATTATTCCTTTATGTTGTAACTGTAATAATGCAGTTGTAAGCCTCGTATTCATGTTTTGCCACACACAAAAGTGTCATTGTTTTGCGTCGAGTGCTGCACTCAATATTAATGTACAGTTAGTTGTTGCAGTCACAGAGTGTTGCGGGTGCGGCCAATTGAAGTGGAATACCTTTTTTGGTGGCGTCGATTCTCAATGATATCATAAGATTAATGTGGGAATATTTTTGTTAAGGATGTTCAAATTCATTTGCTATTTGTTGGCTTTGTTTTGTGTTTATTTTTAGTGTTTTATGAGAATATTTTCCTTTTAGAAATTAATTAATTTTGCGTTCTTAGTGGAATGAGAGAATTAGGTAAATACAAAGCCATATCCCGAAACGTGTAAATTGTTTTAAATAACTCAAAAACAGCATGGATGTTTTTATTAAATATAAACACGTAAGGGATTTTCTATTGGAAATGTGAATGAGCATTACATAACAACACAACCCGCAGACTTAGCACCAAAGTTAGAACTGGAGTCTAGCTCGAACATGGCAGTACCTCCGCCGCTTAAAATATTGTTTACTGTTATTTCATTCATCTGCTACTGCATGTAACTTAAATCTGTATGAGGGCTAACACATTTTCATAAGAAATTGACCATTAGAATGGAAAGGATGTGGTTTCTTATTCTGCTACTTGTAGCAATGCCTCGCTCCATACAATAGGTGCGCAACTCACAAATTGCAATGAATATCCTCTAACGGAACTCCAAGTAAGCGTGCAGTCTCAAAGGTGTTAGACACGTTTGTTTAACATTGCAAATAAAAGAGTCTCCGTGTCATGTGGAGACACCTTACATCCAGGACACACATTTCGTAAGTCTGCGGTGATTCTTGGTTATTCAGCGTTTAACCTGTTGCAGTATACAGATCGAAGTTGTACCAGAGTGATGCCGCACACAAAATTTTTTGGTGCTGGACAGTCAATAGCGTAAAGCCATCGACGTGGATGTCCAATATTGCCGATACAACCATTATCGTGCAGATAATATTAATTTTACCTTTTGAGACTGGGTGGAAGAGTAGACTGTTCCAAGTCGTTCAGTAACTTCATAGTTCCTAGTTCAATTCGCGATTTATTTGTGTGCAAACTATAAGGAGGGCTGGGTACTGGGCGATATGAGTCTTCTTCATTAACTGGTTTTCTAGGCTTTTCAGGGATTGAAAAGTGGACAGAGGTAAGTGCTCGGCGACTAAATTCCTAGGTTCTTAAGCATCGGCATTACAATACTGTCCGCGCCTACTGCTTTTGATGGCTTAGCAAGCTTCATGGCTACTTCATCTTCTTTGACGGTGATGGTAATAGAAGACGTACAGTGTTTATGTTTATGTGCGCGTCCGTTGGCATGCTGTTTGGATTTATGAAGCTTCTTTCACTTGCATGGTCTGAAACAATGAAATAAATTCCGAGTTTGAAAGCGTATTGCTCTCATGGCAAGACTTCGAAATTTGTGGAGGGCACAGGCAGGGATACTGGGAATATTAAAGGGGGCGAAGGGAGCATTAAAGGACTACAAAACTCCACCTACTAATTTCCGAAGGTGCAGAAGCAATATCCTGCCATTCTCATCACGAGAGACGAGGAGCTTATGCGGAAGCATCGGAAGATCCAGACAACCAACGCAACGAAAACTAAGTAAATGGCAACAAAATATCTGGGCTTCCTTCCTGCTATAAGTGAAATTACCGGGTTGCTCTGCAACTCCATCCCGACTTTTGAATATTGTCTCCTTGTGTCTGAAATTTAATAAAGTACCTCAATTCAATCACGAAATAAAATAATCACTGGCCCACTCTTGCAACTATCGATTGTTTACCACATTCCAACCCAAAGGTGAAGCTGGTTTAAATATCCCCCTAGCAATTAAAGGGCCTAGGATATTCCCGCAGGTAGGCATACCTTTGGTGAGATTGAACAAAATCCACAGGCCTTAAAGGTTCAACGTGGTCATATCAAATCGTTCCCGAGATGGCCGGATAGTACCTTAGGTTAGGTTAGGTGGTAGCTGCCCTGATATGGGAAGCAAATAATGGGATAGTAACTTTATGGTGTTAAATTTCGGAACCTACCGAATCAGTTATCGGCGAAAGACCATCATAATCGGCAATAATACGAAGAATAAGATGCTTTTTCCACCTGTACCACAACTAAGCGGTGTGAGCAATCTTCTTCACCATCCTCCTTAGAAAGGAAGTATAATTCCATGTGAGCAAATAGGAAAAAGATTCTGGACCAGTAACTACGTTTCATGTCACACGCCATTAACAGATGGGGTAACCACAGCCAAGCTTTGCAAAAGTGCCGTTCACGTGAATATAAGGGTCGGTACATCTGCAATTTTTGGACACCCCACATCTGTTGTGCCAGTTTTTAGTTATACTGAATCTCTTCAACTGACACATCCCGATTCTTACTGCTTTTCACATTTCGCTCAGTTTTACCTTGGATACCCGGGATTGCGGTCGCCATTTACGGTAGGTATAATAACCTCCGGTACATTTCAACCAACAATCGGCAGGGAAGCTAAAGACTACCATCTAATAAGCATTTTCTCTTCGATTATGCTGAAAGCACAGAAGAGGCTTACAAAGCCAGCGAAAGCGATATTTTCCGCCGGATGGACACAACTTAACAAGCATAATTGAAGGGTAAATCGGTTCAAGGCGCCCTTCACGAGACAGTAAAGAAGTCTCGGAATCCAGGGAGCAAAATGAACGAGAGTGTTCACATACGCTGACTGCAAGATGAACATGTGTATGTAAATTCTTTCCAACGATTAGTGAGCTGATAGAAACGACACCTTGCGGCTTTTCGCAACGTCAAACAACGCTGTATAATGTATGTTGAGGAGAAATAAAAGAAATTGTAGTTGATTTTTCTAGGTACAGCACATAAGGCATCCTACGAGAAAGAAGCACTTATACATTGGTAGAAATATAGGTCAATCGGCCTTTCCAACTTCCTCACTTTGCTATGTCTTCAAGCAAACTTGTGTGCCCTAGACAGAGCAGCTGGCCTGCTTCAAATTAGTGCAGTATAAGCGACCAATGTATGTGATGTACGAAGGGCAATCAATGTCTACCTTTTCTCGATCACGGGGCACAGAAATAAGGAAGGTAATGAATTTGTTGATAAGATGGCGAGAAATGCTTCTGAAGTAAATGACGAAATGCTAATATTACTTTCATTAAAATAAAAACTATTTAGTAGAGGAAATAAAGACTGAAAAAATAAACGTTTGTTTCATGAAAAAAAATAATTAACCCTCCATTAGGCGCGTGGATTACATATGTAATCCACCCAACTTTAATCAGTAACCAATTTAAACTTAGATTGAAGGTGTCAATCCCCGTTTCAATAGCTGTCTATAATATGCAGAACTACTAATTTAGTACAAAATTAGAAGGGTAGACCCACGATTAGCCCGTTTATTTGAAGTTAAATACGAGTGGACTACAATTGTAATCCACGCGCTTCATTACGTAACATTTTTACAGAGTGCACAATTTAAAAGTTTGTCTGTTGGAACACCTAGGTAAGTTATATTATTCTAAAAATAGAAACTATTTATAATCTTAGTATTTTCATAACTAGAGACTATTCACTGCAACAAATATTTCAGTACAAAAAGTGGTATTTTGTTTTATATAGAGATTGAAATGTCTGATGCAAAAAAAAATTCGTTTGGAACATAGCACAGATCCTGCTGTTTGGATGAAATGGTTAGATGAGCTTTCTAGCGAAGAGGAAGGTTCAATAGATGAAGCAGATGAAGATGAACTAGATGACAACGTCGTAGAATGGAGGGATCATCAAACAGACTCTGAACAAGAACCTCTTGGGCTGAAGAAGAGCTATTATAGAGCCAGAAATCTACGCAGAGATAATTTACAGGTACGCATTCGTTCCCACAATACTATAAAACTTTTTCCTGGTCCAAAAAGTAACGCTCGAAGAGTAGCTTTGGAGATTGATTGTATTCAACTTTTTCTAACTGACAATATTATTCAAAAGATAAATGATTCAACAAATATTATATATTGAAAATATCAAAAACAAATTCGAAGGGAAAAGGGATGCAAGATTAACTAACGAAAAAGAAATAAGTGCCTTTATTGGAATTTTATTTCTAATTGGAACCTTGAGAAGTTCTATAAAAATGCTCAAAAATATGGGATAACTCAAAAGGAAACGGGCGTGGAATATGTTACCTGGCAATGAGCGAAAAGCGTTTTAGATTTTTGTTAAGATGCCTAAGGTTTTGATGATATTAGAACAAGAAATGATAGGAGAGAATTCGATAAATTTGCGCCCATCAGAGATGTATTTGACATATTCGTAGCTAATTTTCGAAATAATTTTATTGCTAGTGAATTTTTGACAATAGATGAGCAGTTATTGGCTTTTAGAGGGCCATGCTCCTTTAAACAGTATATACCTAGTAAGCCAGCTAAATATGGGCTAAAGATGTTTTGCGTTAGTCGATGCAAAACTTCTTATACGTTTAATCTTGAGCCTTACGTGGGAACTCAGCTTGACGGACCATACAAGCTTAGTAATTCTCCATATGAAGTTGTTCTCCGATTGGTGCGGCCAGTAGAAGGAACAAACCGCAATATAACTGGCGACAACTGGTTTACCAGTGTTCCACTTGTAAAGCAATTACTTAATGAAAAGAAGCTGACATATATCGGAACTATGCGGAAAAATAAACGGGAAATTCCCCCCGAGTTTTTGCCAAGAAAAGACAGAGAAGAAAAAACTTCACTTTTTGGTTTTCAAGAAAAGTACACAATATCTTCATATTGTCCAAAGAAAAACAGAAACGTTATTCTGATTTCCTCAATGCATCATGATAATTTGACTGACCAAGAAAGTGGTGACAAAAGTTACCCGAAATAATAACCTGCTGTAACAAAACGAAAATCGGCGTGGATTTGGTAGATCAGATGTGCGAAAAGTACAATGTAGCGAGAACAACAAATCGATGGCCAATCGTAGTATTCTACAACTTGCTAAATATATCTGCAATCAATGCTACTTGCGTTTATAAAGCTAAGAATCCCGAAAAAAAATTTTTAAGATCTGACTTTATTGAAATGATTGCTTGGAAGCTAATAACACCTCAAATTGACGAACGATCAACCATTCCAAACGTGTCAAAAGAAGTGCGGCACCGAGCCCGGCACTTACCTGGTTTAGAAGCCCCTTACCGCCTCCACAACCCGTGGTAAATTGTATTCGGCGATGCTATATTTGCACAACGAATCGTAATAAATCCACCAGAAGAATTTGCCAAAATGTAGTAAATATGCATGCAAAGAACATATGAGAGATGTGTGCACCGCCTGTTTGGCAGAATAAAATATGCTCTATATTTGAACTATGTTTACCCTTTTGTATACCCTTATATTTTTTTACATGGTCAGTTTGTATTGGATACAAGTTTAGTTTATTATTATAACAATGAATTTGATTGATTTTTTTTATTAAGCACTTTAATTCTGCAAACATTTTAAAAACTTGCCATTAAACAGCTCAAAAGTTAAGTAAAAGTAAGTGTAAATATATTTTAGGCATTCAAACTAATATAAATGAAGATTTATCAGCAAAACAAAAACATTTTTTTTTGTTGTAAAATATTACAACAGAAAAATAAGTTGGACTACGAACGTAATCCACGCGCCTAACAAAAGGTTAAACAAATAAAAACTATTTTCTAGACGAAACAAAACAAGTAAGGAAGGTTAAGTTCGGGTGTAACCGAACATTACATACTCAGTTGAGAGCTATGGTGACAACATAAGGGAAAATAACCATGTAGGAAAATGAACCGAGGGAAACCCTGGAATGTGTTTGTATGACATGTGTATCAACTGAAAGGCATTAAAGAGTATTTTATGAGGGAGTGCGCCATAGTTCTATAGGTGGACGCCATTTAGGGATATAGCCATAAAGGTGGATCAGGGGTTGACTCTAGAATGCGTTTGTACGATATGGGTATCAAATGAAAGGTATTAATGAGTATTTTAAAAGGGCGTGGACCTAAGTTCTATAGATGGACGCCTTTTCGAGATATCGCCGTAAAGATGGACCAGGGTGACTCTAGAATGCGTTTGCACAATATGGGCATCAAACGAAAGGTGTTAATGAGTATTTTAAAAGGGAGTGGGCCTTAGTTCTATAGGTGGACGCCGTTTCGAGATATCGTCATAAAGGTGGACCAGGGGTGACTCTAGAATGCGTTTGTACGATATGGGCATCAAACGAATGGGTAATGAGTATTTTAAAAGGGAGTGGGCCTTAGTTCCATAGGTGGACGCCGTTTCAAGATATCGCCATAAAAGTGGACCAGGGTGACCCTAGAATGTGTTTGTACGATATGGATATCAAATTAAAGGTATTAATGAGGATTTTAAAAAGGAGTGGTGGTTGTTGTATATGTGGTCGCCTTTTCGAAATATCGCCATAAAGGTGGACCAGGGGTGACTCTAGAATGCGTTTGTACGATATGGATATCAAATTAAAGGTATTAATGAGTATTTTAAAAGGGAGTAATCCTTAGTTCCATAGGTGGACGCCGTTTCGAGATATCGCCATAAAGGTGGGCCAGGGGTGACCCTAGAAGTTGTTTGTACAATATGGGCATCAACGAATGGTGTTAATGAGTATTTTAAAGGGAGTAATCCTTAGTTCCATAGGTGGACGCCGTTTCAAGATATCGCCATAAAGGTGGACCAGGGGTGACCCTAGAATTTGTTTGTACAATATGGGCATCAAACGAATGGTGTTAATGAGTATTTTAAAAGGGAGTGGGCCTTAGTTCTATAGGTGGACGCCGTTTCGAGATATCGCCATAAAAGTGGACCAGGGGTGACCCTAGAATGTGTTTGTACGATATGGATATCAAATTAAAGGTATTAATGAGGATTTTAAAAGGGAGTGGTGGTTGTTGTATATGTGGTCGCCTTTCGAAATATCGCCATAAAGGTGGACCAGGGGTGACTCTAGAATGCGTTTGTACGATATGGATATCAAATTAAAGGTATTAATGAGTATTTTAAAAAGGGAGTAATCCTTAGTTCCATAGGTGGACGCCGTTTCAAGATATCGCCATAAAAGTGGACCAGGGGTGACCCTAGAATGTGTTTGTACGATATGGATATCAAATTAAAGGTATTAATGAGGATTTTAAAAGGAGTGGTGGTTGTTGTATATGTGGTCGCCTTTTCGAAATATCGCCATAAAGGTGGACCAGGGGTGACTCTAGAATGCGTTTGTACGATATGGATATCAATTAAAGGTATTAATGAGTATTTTAAAGGGAGTAATCTTAGTTCCATAGGTGAACGCCGTTTCGAGATATCGCCATAAAGGTGGGCCAGGGGTGACCCTAGAATTTGTTTGTACAATATGGGTATCAAAAGAAAGCTGTTAATGATATTTTAAAAGGGAGTAATCCTTAGTTCCATAGGTGGACGCCGTTTCGAGATATCGCCATAAAGGTGGACCAGGGGTGACCCTAGAATTTGTTTGTACAATATGGGTATCAAAAGAAAGGTGTTAATGAGTATTTTAAAAGGTGTGGGGCTTAGTTCTATAGGTGGACACCTTTTCGGATATCGCCACAAAGGTGGACCAGGGGTGACTCTAGAATGTGTTTGTACGATATGGGTATCAAATAAAGGTATTAATGAGAGTTTTAAAAGGGAGTGGTGGTAGTTGTATATGTGAAGGCGTTTTTCAGATATCGACCAAAATGTGGACTAGGGTGACCCAGAACATTATCGGTTGGATGCCGCTAATTTATTTATATATGTAATACCTGGCAAGATTTTAAGGGTGTTTTATTTCGCCCTGCAGAACTTTTTCATTTTCTTCTACTTAATATGGTAGGTGTCACAACCATTTTATAAAGTTTTTTCTAAAGTTATATTTCGCGTCAATAAAACAATCAATTACCTTACCATGTTTCATCCCTTTTTTCGTATTTGGTATAGAATTATGGCATTTTTTTCATTTTTCGCAATTTTCGATATCGAAAAAGTGGGCGTGGTCATAGTCGGATTTCGTTCATTTTTCATACCAAGGTAAAGTGTGTTCAGATAAGTACGTGAACTGAGTTTAGTAAAGATATATCGATTTTTGCTCAAGTTATCGTGTTAACGGCCATGCGGAAGGACAGACGGACGACTGTGTATAAAAACTGGGCGTGGCATCAACCGATTTCGCCCATTTTCACAGAAAACAGTTAACGCCATAGAATCTATGCCCCTACCAAAATTTCAAAAGGATTGGTTAATTTTTGTTCGATTTATGGCATTAAAAGTATCCTAGACAAATTAAATGAAAAAGGGCGGAGCCACGCCCATTTTTAAATTTTCTTTTATTTTTGTATTTTGTTGCACCATATCATTACTGGAGTTGAATCTTGACATAATTTACTTATATACTGTAAAGATATTAAATTTTTTGTTAAAATTTTACTTTAAAAAAATTTTTTTTTAAAGTGGGCGTGGTCCTTCTCCGATTTTGCTAATTTTTATTAAGCGTACATACAGTAATAAGAGTAACGTTCCTGCCAAATTTCATCATGGTATCTTCAACGACTGCCAAATTACAGCTTGCAAAAATTTTAAATACCTTCTTTAAAAAGTGGGCGGTGCCACGCCCATTGTCCAAAATTTTACTAATTTTATATTTTGCGTCATAAGTTCAACTCATCTACCAAGTTTCGTCGCTTTATCGGTCTTTTGTAATGAATTATCGCACTTTTTCGGTTTTTCGAAATTTTCGATATCGAAAAAGTGGGCGTGGTTATAGTCCGATATCGTCATTTTAAATAGCGATCTGAGATAAGTGCTCAGTAACCTACATACCAAATTTCATCAAGATACCTCAAAATTTACTCAAGTTATCGTGTTAACGGACGGACGGACGGACGGACGGACATGGCTCAATCAAATTTTTTTTCGATCCTGATTATTTTGATATATGGAAGTCTATATCTATCTCGATTCCTTTATATATGTACAACCAACCGTTATCCAATCAAACTTAATATACTCTGTGCGCTCTGCTCAACTGAGTATAAAAATATAAATTTCTCGGCAAAAATATAACTAAATAAATAAAAGATATTTTATAGACGATAAAAACAGTTTAAAAATAAATATTTCTTTATGTTTAAAAATATAAAAATTATTTTCTAAACAAAATATAAAACTAAAAAAATTAATAAATAATAATTTCATGGAAAAAATAAAATTAAAAAAACAAAAACTATTTTCTAGAAGAAAAAAAATATAAATTTTTCGCGGAAAAAATAAAACTAAATAAATAAGAGACACTTTATAGACGAAAAAATAAAAAATGTCTTTCATGGAAAAAAATAAAAATTATTTTCTAGACGAAACATAAACTCTAAAAAGTAAAAATTAATTTCTACGCAAAAATAAAAACTAAGAAAATAAAAAATATACGAAATAAAATACTCAAATATATAAATACTTTTTTCAGGGGGAAAAAAATTAAAATAAAAAAATAAAACTATTTTTGTAGACGAAAACAACATACATAATATTAATTTCTCAGCAAAAAAAAATACCATCTTTTCTAGACCAAATAAAATACTCAAAAATATAAATACCTATTTTCCGGGGAAAAAAATTAAAACTGTTTCTTAGACGAAAACAAAAAAAATAGTACTAAAAAAAATTTTCTAGATTAAATAAAAAATTAAAAAACAAAACAAATATTACTTACATGGAAAAAAATAAAACGGAAAAAATAAAAATTATTTCTGGATGAAATAAAGCACTGAAAAAATAATCATTATTTTTCAAGTGAAATCAAACAGTCGATAAAGAACTATTACTTTAGGAGCGAAAAATAAATCTCATGAGATAGCTGTTTACGACTACCACCGGCCTATCTACTGGGGTAAATTTAGGAATACACTATTAGCGCAACGAACTCAAGTAAACAAAGTCTGCTGTTAAGGGTACTTACGGTCATCAATACAGATACAATGTGCTATTAAAGCGATGCTTCGACGACTTTATTATATACCAACAAGCTCCCTCTGCCAGTGCTGTAAGTATGAAGAGTTAGAGAGGTCGACTAAGATTTCTGACCGCACGTTTTGCTATTATTTGACGAATGTATGGGAGATGCATCTTTCGCTCTTACTTATGTAAATGCATATGGGAAAGCCGATATGCTCAAACTCCTTTTTAAACCGTGGATTTTAGTTCATCTTCATATTGATATTCCCTCCCAAAATTGATAATCTGAAATTACATAGAAACCTGAAATAATTTTTATTTTTCTTAATACTTACGTGAAAGTGTTAAAAATTACGGTTTATTATTTCATTTCCAGTGAATTCACGAAAGTTGGGTGTGAATCAATTGTAACCTATATATTATCACTTCTTTAATCAAACATATTAAAACTGTTAAGCCCTGCAGAAAATTAAAAAAGGAAATTTTAATTTCAAAAAGAAAGGGGCATTGAAAGCGTTAATCGACAGAAAATTAACTTCAATTCAACACCTGACTGGCATAATATTTGAAGATTTCAATTCATAAAACCGTTATCAGCATGTAAATATATAATCGGCTCAGAACGCCTCTCAATATTGAATTATTACGAATATGAGGCAATAACACTGTAAACAGAATATCAGTGGTCAAACTTAAAAATGAATTAAATAACAAACTTTTGATGCAACGAACTTAAGTGCATTTATGTTATAGTAGGGATGTTACGGATTTTGAACTTCGAATCTGAACGGCAGAACTTTCGATGCTCTTAAACCGAAGACTTTGAGAGATTTAATGAAATGGATAAAAATATCTGGACTTAAAGTTCTCTGCCTTAATAAATTTGATTAATAGTCTTCTTGATTGACTTAGAGAAAGTTGGAAAGGGGACGCGAAAGTCGAGCGCCCTACTTCACTCTACATCCGGTTGAGTTGTTTCAATGCGGGCTAAGAGGCGCGATGACAGTGGCTCAAAATGATCGTAATTTCAAAATAGTTCGATGCCAATGCAAGTGAGGTCAGTTGCTGCTCCGCCTTTTAAAATTACACCACAGTTGAAGTCGAGACTTAAATATTCATTTGGCTACCGGAGTATTTTCTAACCGTAGTACCATAGGATAATATTCCATCTTTAATAGCTGCAATTTCAGCTTGAAAGGCGATTTAGTGTTCTGGGCACTTGCGATTTACATCCAGCTCCTGACAGAAAGCCCCTCAACACAACTAGTTCGTTGGGGAAATTGAGCTAGTCCTCAATATTAGTCAGTTACTCTTGACATTGGTGCCCAGCGGTATGGTCAACTGCAAGAGCACAAGAAATATGAAGACTTCCCAGTCATATCATCCACATTGAGCCTCCAATACAGTTTCCTGATTAAAATAATATTTAACTCAGCATATAAGCAGTCCCAGTACGTCTTGCGGCAACTGAGGTAAATACGAAGTACTTGCTGTCATCTAAAAACAATCAACGCAGATTGCTGCGTGACAACGAAAAAACTACGGTATGAGGTACACGTTGAAGACGTTTCTGGTATCGGGCAGTTTAATTTCCGGCTAACCCGGAGCTCACGGCAGAATACTCCGTCCCATTTTAACTCCCCACTCCTCGGATGAATATGATTGACGAATGTAGCTACAGGAACGGATAACTGGACACAGTAGTCTGCCCTGCCTGGATTGTGCGTAGTTTATAAGCTTATATCCCGCGTCAATAAGCTGTTTTGCCACCCGAGCTGCGGCCATTTTGCCCAATATGTAAACCGCGTACAGATTCAGCAACGCGTTCAGTTCCAGTGTAGGTGTTGTAAGAATAGCCCCGCTTATCCCAACCATCGTCAGTCTTGTCTAAATATCGTTATTTCAATTTAAAAAATTAGCCACTACTTCACAGCTGTGCTTCGAGGTGGACACTATAATGCAGTGTCTTCCCACCAATGAGCTTGACACAATCGCTCAAGTCTGCGGGTATAATCGACTTGTCCTCTCTAGAGCCACCACTATCCTTTAAAGCAGGGACACTTCTGGCAGGATGTGACATCTCATCACCATGGTCGGGTTTCCGATCCAAAGCTTGGTACCATCTACCATCTACGATGCTTTCTCCGGCTATAAACTTACGTCCGCAACATCTCTAATTTACATACATTCGAAAAAAACACCAAACCTCAAATATACAACAACTAACACTGTTGACTGCAAGACGGAAGCACGTTGATTTCGATGATGGCTGGCATGTGTAGAATTCGTAAATATTGAAAAATTGCACACTAAATGAAGCGAACTCAATTAATAATAAGCATGAAATTGAATTTTGAGTTTTGTGGTTGCGACAGGACGACGATGTTGGCCGAAATCTTAAACGAAAAAAGAAGTAAAAAAACTTGCGAATTTATAATAAAAAAAATTTTACCCACGAATTTGTGAAGAAGACTTAAAATTGAAAGGAAAGAAAAATGTCGAAATGCCAAAATTTGTAAAATTAAAATTTTTTCAAAATGCAAGACAGGCAGGCACTAAAGCGCTGAAGAGCATAAATTAAGAAGAATGCGCTTATCTGTATACCTGAGTTCGTGTGTGTGTATATATGTATGTTTGTCCAAATACTTCCCTGCGCTTATTGAATGCATGCAGAATATGCTTGGCGAGTGTGCCGCATTGCAGGTGTGGCCATTAAAATCGCAATCTGAAATTCAAATCGAGAAATCATAAAATTACCACAAGTAAAGGTATCTAAGTTCGGGTGTAATCGAACATTATATACCCAGCGTGAGCTTCAATTGTACATTTCATTTCAGATAAATTACTTTTCTACATAACACATGTTGTTGTTGTAGCAGTAACACATGGCACCGCCCGTTTAAAAAAAAACTGTCTCCCACATTTCCTCTTACAATAAAACTTGATAAGTGAAACATCTTTGATTCAAAACTATTTTTTTTTAAGTTATACCTTATTATTCTAGTCTACCACTCTTCTAAACTTGTTTTATATCTAAGTTGCCGTGGTCTTTAACCGATCTCGTCCATTTTTTCTAGAAATATTTCCTGCTATAGGGAAAACCTGTGTACCCAAATTTATTACGATCCGTTAATTATTCTTCGAGTTATGGCTCCCGAACATAGAAATTGCTTAGTCAAAAAGAGGCGGTGCCACGCCCATTTTTTTAAATTTAAAGTTTTTCCTGTTTATTGTTATAAATACACTTGGGAAATGAAATACGATTGATATAAAGCTCTTTTTTGTAAAGATATAACTTATTTTATTCGTCCACGACCCTTTTAAAAATCTTTTATATAAAAGTGGGCGTGGTCCTTAACCGATTTCGTAAATTTTTCTTCAAAGCATTCCTTATAGTAAAGGCAACCTCTCTGCCGAATTTTGTTACGATAGGTTCAACGTTTTTTGATTTATGATTAATAATATTTGTAAAATTTATTTATCACAAGTGGGCGGCGCCACGCCCATTTTAAAACATTTTTTTCAAAAATTTTTATCAAGAGCCTCAATATCAGTCCACATGTCAAATTTCAATTTTCTAGGTGTATTATTTACTAAACTATGAGGTTTTTTGTGTTTTCCAAAATTTTATATATATAAAAAGTGGGCGTGGTTTTCATCCGATTTCGCTCATTTTCAATGCCAATCTATTCTGGGTCTAGATAAGCTCGTGTACCAAATTTGGTGAAGATATCTCAATATTTACTCAAGTTATCGTGTTAACGGGCGGACGGGACGGACGGACATGGCTCAATCAATTTCTTTTCGATACTGATGATTTTGATATATGGAAGTCTATATCTATCTCGATTCCTTCATACCTGTACAACCAACCGTTATCCAATCAAAGTTAATATACTCTGTGTGCAAAGCACGCTGAGTATAAAAATATGCAAAAATCCAAGACGATGATGCCAAACAAATGCACAAAAGGAGTAAAAGTCACAAAGTGAGGACTGCGTTGCTGTGGCAAAGGAGAAGCTGCCACATAACAATTGGAAGAACTTTTTGTAAGTAACTTTTTGTGTTCTAGTTATTTATATACCCGATAGTGCGTCAATCATATATGTAATACTCCTATATTGCTAATAAGAAAATACTCGTAATTTGTTTTGAATTCGCAATCAAAACAAGACAGCCTATACAATTTTTGTGATAGTAGCAGCATAATTGTGACAAGAAAAAATTTTAATTTAGGTACATTCGATTATTGAAAACAAAAACAAAAACCTGTAAACAGCAATATATCGGCACTCTGATGTTTGGGAATGAACCTAGCCTTTTGTGGCAATATAGGATGTAATATATAGTGTCAATATTACTTAATACAGTAGTATTACTTAATACAATACGCCGGTATTAGCCCGTTCTCAAGTTTAAGAGGACTCAAGAGAGACGTCTTAAATCATCTCAAATAACGATTCAAGGTTCGATTCGAGCTCAAGGCCAGAATTATAATTTTTTTTTCTAATGATAATTATTGTTATTTTTTAATTTTTCTAAATTAGAAAAACTGTATTTTGTTTTTGGAATAGTAAGTAGAAAATTTTTCAGACAACCTGCCATAGCTGCGCAGATAGATCCATTTCGAAGGGTGCTAAGCCTTCATCATCAGTACGCTTTAGGCACGCTGCGCTAACCATTTAGCTATCCAGCGGTGGTTTGTTTGACTGGCAAGTTTGCTACTTCTATTCCTTTTTACCAACTATATTTATTCAGTGTTGCGCCATCTGGTGAAAATCACTGATAATGCTGGATTTTTGTTTATTGTCAATTACTTTGTTTGACATTCCCAAGTGCTCATGGTTTATTAACAATTGTTTTTGTTTTTATCGGCCTATTGATAAATGATTCAAGGTTCGATTCGAGCTCAAGGCCAGAACAATAATTTTTTTTCTAATGCCTAGCCAGCATTTTTTGAAAATTTTGATCAAAAAATATTCAAATATCATACCCCAAGATGATTAAAAACGTTCAAATTTAAAATCATTGTCTGTTCGAAAATTAACGTATAGTCGGGAGAAAAATGTACCATAAATGTGATTATTCTTGAATAATCATTTATGATTCATATTTCGAAACGCTTTTTGTTCATATCTGATATCATTGTAAAATTGAGTTTTAATTGTTTTAGGGTAATATTTGAATGCTTTTCACAGTCATATTCTGATCATATTCTTGAACATATTTCAATGATTTTGGTTGAGATTTTTGAATCATTTTTGAATGCGATTATCATGCATTTATTCTTCATATCTCATACAAAATAAGATACTACAGGCTAATCTTATTTCATCAGGGGAAGAAAGCATGCGGAAGTGAGCTATTTGAACCAAAGGTAATTATTCGCAAACAAACTAGACCAATATACACCTCGACTACAACATCCAGCATCAGATATGATCGTCAACATCTTAAAATACCATATGGTACGGGATGTTGAAGCCATATCCAGGTACATATGTCAAGAGAGTTTCACTTACCTGAGGTTCAAATAGTTCACAACCTTTGTATTGTCTAATGTTGGATTTGTATTTTCTGGGAAGCCGGAGGTGGAGAAATGTTTGGGGACATCTTTTGTTAGGAGCAGTATATAAATTATTTCTTGTCTTGAAGAATACAATTTTAATATATTTTTTCTGAACCTCATGATTGAAAAAATGTGTGTATGCGAAAAAATAAGATCTTCAATCAAAAGTAAAATTTTAACAAGTATAAAATTCATTATTTAGTCAACCAAGATAGTCAGATAGTTCGGCGGCCACCGTGGTGTGATGGTAGCGTGCTCCGCCTATCACACCGTATGCCCTGGGTTCAACTCCCGGGCAAAGCAACATCAAAATTTTAGAAATAAGATTTTTCAATTAGAAGAAAATTTTCTAAGCGGGGTCGGTCCTCGGCAGTGTCTGGCAAGCGCTCCGATTGTATTTCTGCCATGAAAAGCTCTCAGTGAAAACTCATCTGCCTTGCAGATGCCGTTCGGAGTCGGCATAAAACATGTAGGTCCCGTCCGGCCAATTTGTAGGGAAAAATCAAGAGGAGCACGACGCAAATTGGAAGAGAAGCTCGCCTTAGATCTCTTCGGAGGTTATCGCGCCTTACATTTATTTTTTTTTAAGATAGTCAGAAAAGCTGAATGAAAATGATTAAAAATTTGATCACCTAAAGTAAATACATTTGATTGAAATATGATTTCAAAATGGGATTGAAAAACTATATTGAGTTTTGATCATCAAAAGTATTCATATTTGATTATTTCTTTTGTTCAATTGTATGATAACTCATTTCTAAGTCAGAAGGAGTAATCAAATTGTATTGATATGTAGGGAAATTCAAAATTTTATCACCTAAATGCTGAGTGGGTGATAATTATTGTTATTTTTTAATTTTTCTAAATTCGAATTTATTAATAGGCCGATAAAAACAAAAACAATTGTCATCTCAAAGAACTTTACTTTGCGACATACATCTGAAATCTCTGCACTCTTCATAGGAAGGGCGCACTGGCCATCTGATTCATGTGCTCGCTAATGCTTAGGCTGATATCACCGCCATATTTAAAATGTAACGGCCGCGAATCGCTTGAAGGTTAACAGCTTTTACATTTGCTCTACTATAGCTGTGGGAAGAAAAAGGCGTAAACGTGGTGTTGTATTTGTCAAGGCAGAGGCTAAGCCACCTTGTACGAGCTGACGGAAGAGAAAAACAACGAAAAACTTTAGAAAAATATGCTTATGCCGCGTCTTCGCGACAGGAAATATCAGCTTTCACGAGGTCACAACCTGCAATGACAAGAAATTGATTAACTTCGCAATAGCCTAAAATATGTTATTTTAGTCGCCTCTTATGATAGGCATACCTACCGCGGATATATTCTAAGCCCCCTAATCCACTGGGGACAAAATATGGTTATCTAGTGTATCAGCTTTCAATATAAAAATGCCAAGCAGTTATCTGGATCATCTAACAGCTTTCTTCGTGGTGGTAAATGACTTTCTCCCCAACCTTGAATGTCACTGCTGCTAGGCGCTACTACAATCCTTCGCGAGGACTGGTTTCTGGTTACTTCGCGCAGAGTTTTGGTACGCCAGGGCGTGGTGAGCACGTAGTCCAAAATCTACGAAGAACTGCAAGTATGCTGAACCGAGGCTGAATTTGGAAACTATCGCTCGTACTGAGCTGGGAAAGCCAAATCCTCTTGTCTATGTTAATACAGAGGTTGGCGAGGGTATTTTGAGAAGAGCTCGAAGCCTGCGCGAAATTTAAGCTGTAATATCAGTTAAAGGCGGAGAACATTGTCTTTATGGATGTGGTGTATGGAAAGTGCAATTAAAGCGACGAACCCGCTCAACCACAGTGGGTTAGGTGGCTTAGAATATACCCGTGGTAAGTATGCCTGCCAAGGCCTTCGGGGAGTGTCCTTATCGCTACAACAACAACAATAGAGGATTGTTGTATTGAGCTTAATATCAGAATAATTTGGTTGCCTCGAAATACCGACATTCTTTGTTTACTTCCCCAAACTCACATCCGAAAAACTTGGGCTATCTCTCTATGGTAAATGGTAAGATATATGGGATTTGACGTTGGCTTCCTTTATCATTGCAACGCAAAAACCTGCTTGTTATCGATAACGATTTATTATCACCGAGTTGTTTGTTTGTTATCGGGTTCTTGACGCCCAAACATCGGCTTCTTATTAGTTTCTTGCCGATTTGGTAAAAGGCGTGTTATGGACGGGTAATCGATTTTATATTGACGTTTTTTTTGCATATGTTTCATAACAAACTGATGAGTCTTCGGTAGCAAATCAATAACAGACCGAAGGCAATTCGATAAATTTTGATAAAAATCGATAATTTTCGACAACACCTCGATACATTTGTGGTAATACGAGATGTATTCAGAAAATAACGAGAATTTCTTAATTTCGCGAGTTTGGAGTGTCGAATTGTCAAAAATTTTTTTTATAATGTTGATACACATGTCCCTGAAGTATGATAACTTTTTCAGCTGAATTCATTGTTTACTTTATCAGTGACAGCTGCTAAGGTTAGACATGCTTTTATGAGTTTGGCGATTTTCGTTTGTTATAAAATTGGATCAAAGGCTTTGTATCAAATTTTGCGTAAAGAATGAAATAAATAAGTGTAAGAAAGTGTAAGAAAGTGTCCAAAATTTTAACAAAGGCCTACGGTGAGTCTGCAATGAGTAAAACAGTGAAGGAATTCTGGATCGCCATGACCGAAAAAGACTCGACAAGTGCGGTCGAACGTGAAGGTTATGCTCACAGCAATCTTCGATTTTAATACATAGTGCATCATGAATTCTTGCCACGAGGCCAAAGACAATACTGTAATGATGCCCCAGCCTCCATATTCGCCAGAGATGGTTCCGTGTGACTTTTTTCTGTTTTCAAAAATAAAGAGAACCTTAAAGGCCGTCGTTTTACAAGCATAAATGAAATTAAAAGCGCATCGCTGAAAGAGCTGAAGGCTATCCCAAAGATCGAGTTAGAGAAGTGCTTCCAGGATTGGAATAAGCGATGGCAGAAGTGCATAATTTCTAAAGGGGACTATTTTGAAGGCGACAACATTAATGTAGATGTATAAATAAATATCTTTTTCAAAAAACTAAAATTCCCGTTATTTTCTGAACACAGCTCGTATATATCGAGAAATTTTTGTGACGTATTGATAACTTTTCGATAAATAATTGATTACATATCGATAACTTTTCTATGAATAATATACATTTTTTTGATAATGACTCGATGACATTTCGATAATAAGCCGACAACTCGTCGATAAAAATTCAGTAGCTCTTTCACAATCTTTATTATAGGAAGCAACTTTATAACACTTCGAAAACAAATCGATAATTCGTCTATAGCTCGTGGATAACAACAACAACCCACAACCCGTCGTTAAAACTTTGACAAAAAATCGAGAACAGGATTTGCCCTGTTTAATTTACTACCACGTACATTGTTCAAACATTAAGCTACAAACTACGTTAAGTTCAAGTTCTGGATTCCCCATATTGTGAGCAAAGATTTTTACATATAAAAGAACGCAGAACCAAGTCTATTAAGTCCTGATCTACAGAGCACTCTAAATATTGGCATTATCCGTAGTCCCAATATTGTATCAGAGGTTTCCCAAAACTTAAAGGTAATAAGATAGCGTCTCATAGGGTGCTTGCATGTATATTAAGCTGGGTCGATTTATTAACCTATATCGCGCCATCGATTTTTCGATAGGTTTTGGGCTCAGGAAAAAAAGTTCTACTAAGCATACTCAACAAAAATAATTTTCGACCCTGCAAAATTTGAGTTTTTTGTCTTTTTTATACTCAGTTGAGCAGAGCTCACAGAGTATATTAACTTTGATTGGATAACGGTTGGTTGTACATATATAAAGGAATCGAGATAGATATAGACTTCCATATATCAAAATAATCAGGATCGAAAAAAATTTGATTGAGCCATGTCCGTCCGTCCGTCCGTCCGTCCGCTAACACGATAACTTGAGTAAATTTTGAGGTATCTTGATGAAATTTGGTATGTAGGTTCCTGAGCACTCATCTCAGATCGCTATTTAAAATGAACGATATCGGACTATAACCACGCCCACTTTTTCGATATCGAAAATTTCGAAAAACCGAAAAAGTGCGATAATTCATTACAAAAGACAGATAAAGCGACGAAACTTGGTAGATGAGTTGAACTTATGACGCAGAATAGAAAATTAGTAAAATTTTGGACAATGGGCGTGGCACCGCCCACTTTTAAAAGAAGGTAATTTAAAACTTTTGCAAGCTGTAATTTGGCAGTCGTTGAAGATATCATGATGAAATTTGGCAGGAACATTACTCCTATTACTATATGTACGCTTAATAAAAATTAGAAAAATCGGAGAAGGACCACGCCCACTTTTAAAAAAAAATTTTTTTAAAGTAAAATTTTAACAAAAAATTTAATATCTTTACAGTATATAAGTAAATTATGTCAACATTCAACTCCAGTAATGATATGGTGCAACAAAATACAAAAATAAAAGAAAATTTCAAAATGGGCGTGGCTCCGCCCTTTTTCATTTAATTTGTCTAGGATACTTTTAACGCCATAAGTCGAACAAAAATTAACCAATCCTTTTGAAATTTGGTAGGGGCATAGATTTTATGACGTTAACTGTTTTCTGTGAAAATGGGCGGAATCGGTTGATGCCACGCCCAGTTTTTATACACAGTCGTCCGTCTGTCCTTCCGCATGGCCGTTAACACGATAACTTGAGCAAAAATCGACATATCTTTAATGAACTTGGTTCACGTGCTTACTTGAACTCACTTTATCTTGGTATCAAAAATGAACGAAATCCGACTATGACCACGCCCACTTTTTCGATATCGAAAATTACGAAAAATGAAAAATATACCACAATTCTATACCAAATACTAAAAAAGGGATGAAACATAGTAAGGTAATTGGATTGTTTTATTGACGCGAAATATAACTTTAGAAAAAACTTTATAAAATGGTTGTGACACCTACCATATTAAGTAGAAGAAAATGAAAAAGTTCTGCAGGGCGAAATAAAAAACCCTTAAAATCTTGGCAGGTATTACATATATAAATAAATTAGCGGTATCCAACAGATAATGTTCTGGGTCACCCTGGTCCACATTTTGGTCGATATCTGGAAAACGCCTTCACATATACAACTACCACCACTCCCTTTTAAAACTCTCATTAATACCTTTAATTTGATACCCATATCGTACAAACTCATTCTAGAGTCACCCCTGGTCCACCTTTATGGCGATATCTCGAAAAGGCGTCCACCTATAGAACTAAGCCCCACACCCTTTTAAAATACTCATTAACACCTTTCTTTGATACCCATATTGTACAAACAAATTCTAGGGTCACCCCTGCTCCACCTTTATGGCGATATCTCGAAACGGCGTCCACCTATGGAACTAAGGATTACTCCCTTTTAAAATACTCATTAACACCTTTCTTTGATACCCATATTGTACAAACAAATTCTAGGGTCACCCCTGGTCCACCTTTATGGCGATATCTCGAAAATGCGACCACCTATACAACAAGCACCACTCCCTTTTAAAACCCTATTAATACCTTTAATTTGATACCCATATCGTACAAACACATTCTAGGGTCACCCCCGGTCCACCTTTGTGGCGATATTTCGAAACGGCGTCCACCTATAGAACTAAGGCCCACTCCCTTTTAAAATACTCATTAACACCTTTCGTTTGATGCCCATATTGTACAAACAAATTCTAGGGTCACCCCTGGTCCACCTTTATGGCGATATCTCGAAACGGCGTCCACCTATGGAACTAAGGATTACTCCCTTTTAAAATACTCATTAACACCTTTCTTTTGATACTCATATCGTACAAACGCATTCTAGAGTCAACCCTGATCCACCTTTATGGCTATATCCCTAAATGGCGTCCACCTATAGAACTATGGCCCACTCCCTCATAAAATACTCTTTAATGCCTTTCATTTGATACGCATGTCATACAAACACATTCCAGGGTTTCCCTCGGTTCATTTTCCTACATGGTTATTTTCCGTATGTTGTCACCATAGCTCTCAACTGAGTATGTAATGTTCGGTTACACCCGAACTTAACCTTCCTTACTTGTTTCTTTGATTTTTAGGTTTTCTTCATGACCTACTTAAAAAATTTTCATTTGATTTTAAATTTTCATGTATACCCTGTCCGACTCAAAATTGTCCGCTAAAAACTTTGGCGATAACAGTTTTTTGAAAAAAAAATATATTTTTTGGATTTTGAGGAATGTTTTAGTGAAAAATTTTATTTTTTCGCCATTTTTTTAGGGGTTTCTTCAGAAACGTGCAAATGTGTTGCCGATGAAAACGAATTTGTCTCATAGTTCCTATCCCACTTAAAATTATGCGATAAAACGTTGGCATTAACAGTTTTTAAAAAACATTTTTTTTTGGTTTTTGGGACTTGTTTTGGTCGAAATCGATTTTTTCATTTTCAAGGCTCCAAATCATTTTTTATGAATATGTTTCCGTTAGACCCACCAATAAGTATACCAAAATGATCAGTGGACGAGCTAAGTTGATTTAGCCATGTCCGTCAGTCCGTCTGTCCGTTTGTTTGAACGCAAACTAGTCCCTCAATTTTTGAGATATCTTGATGAAATTTGGTAAGCAGGCATATTTTGATGGGGGATTTGACATTTGTCGGAATCACCGGATCGGACCACTAAAGCATATACCTCCCATACAATCGATTGTTCAGTAAGAGGGTTTTCGCCATTTCTGCCCCATTTCTGCCTCATTTTAACAGCTAGCAACATCAAATTTTACCACAAGCGTACGTACTGGGCATAGATTGTTGTCTGAAAAAATCATCAAGATTGATGGCGCGATATGGGTTAACTTTCGTCCATGCAAATCAACCCGATATATATTGTATATAGCTTACTCTCCACAAGTTAACTGCCTGATGTTGAAACATCTGACTAAGCGTACACTCAAGGCGCTGTAGATCTGCCTGCCAGCGGGTTAGAATGTCGTAACAGGCGACTATTGGACGAAACTGATTCAAGCGCAATTAATGGCTTATGCAACCCAGCTGTTTGCCTGGGTGGCGTATTCCTACCCGTGGTGAGTTTTGTTTCTTTAGCAAGCAAGGTCCTAGCGACCCCTCCTCATGGATCTAGTGGGTGGGATGGCGGTATGTCCTAGCAGGTTTCATGTGGTCATACTTAATCCTTCCCGAGATGGTCGGGGCCTAATACCTTAATGGTGGTTGTTACCGAAACGTACCGGATCTCCATTCGGTAAAGGACCATCAACATCAATCACAGTCCCCAAAAAAACACTAAAATACTTACAGTCGTCCCTTCAGTTCCCTTTTTTCTTCTTACATATTGTACACCGTTGACTGAGCGAAAGAACAAGCTATCTCATCTACAATCAAAAATGCGCTATCGAAGAAATTTGAGAAAGGCCTGCCTTATAATTGGACCGTAGAACATCTTATCTCAAAATATGGAAAATACGCCAGTCTCAATACAAATTTTAGATACTTTCGATTGTGTTCTTGAAAACTGTTCTAAGTGACCTTTACACATTTTTTTTACGGATGAAGATTCAGTACGCTTCCAAACAAGTCCGAATTATTTTTGTCCAACAACTCCTTGAATCCCGATATGGGGGTGATATTGCAAACAGTCCTTGAACAAATCGTCAGGTAGTACATATGTACGTACTAGTGAAAGCTCACCACTGGGTATATTCGATTAAGCTGCAAACGAGCTAAAACTTTTTTACCGTTCTTACTTAACCTTTTATATTTGTTGTTGTTGTTACTTATTTCTCCTTTATCTCCAACATTATTGCTATTACACACCTTCTCATGCTGCGGGCACTAAATTCCGATATAACTTGACTCACAACTCCATTCAAATTCAATACGATTGAAAAGGGCTCAAAAAGATTTCGTGCAGTCGGGTGGCCAGTATGCCATCCCATCGTGGGCGCTGTGTGTTATTGGTAAAGGCAGAAGAAGAGAAGTCAACAATCCTCTTATCGTTGCCAACAATCTAGCTATAGCCTGGTGGGAGCATTCTTTTGACAGCACAAACAATTCTGGGTGCAGCTGAGCAAAATTCGAATTTAAAAGCACCAACAAAATTTGTTAAGGTCCTTTTACGCCTGCGCGCAGCAACAATAACTTATGTAGGTACCTACATCACATCCGTTGCGTTGTCAGTGCGCGTGTGTGTGCGCCCGTTGTTGTTTTACTTATTAAGAACTTTAATAAAAAAGAAATAAAGAAATAAAAAAATAAAAATATTTTATATTGCACGTGCACTTTTCGGTTGCAGTGTGTGTTTTGTTGTTGCATCCTCTGCACTTTCAACTACCTTCTGCTGTATGATTGTTTGCTCTTCTTTAGTTGTTCTTTGTGTTGTAGTTGCAATGATTGTATATGTATATTTTATACCTTTGGTCATCACTAAGAATTGTAGGTATTTTTTTTCTCTTCTTCTTTCTAGCAATTTTCGTTTATATGTATTTTAGCACAGTGAATGGGCGCCGTCGGAGCCCCAACTCAATTCTTAAATTTTGATATTTTTTTTTGCTTTTTGGTAGTAAAAAACGTTTGAATGCCGATAAAAATATTTCTTGTATTGGTGTTATGGAACTTCACTGTATAACTCGACTGTATTCTTGGAATCTTACCAATCAAAGACACAATGAAATTTTTCGATAAAAACTTAGAGTTAACATTTTTTTTAGTCTTCGGCCTTTACTTTGCCTTAGATTTCGTTTTTCGCCCCAGCCGTAGTTCCATTCACATTTACCATCTGTGTGGGAAGACAAAAACGCGTGGTTTTCGCTTATCATTCCATATAAAAAGGGAAGTGATGGAACGTTAAACTTCTTTCGAACAATTTTTTAAACGGTTTTATTTAGCTTGACTTGACAGGCCGGCCGCATGGCCGCTGTGAACGAATTTTGTGATTGAAATTTAAGTAACTTCCCGATAAGTTACAAGCTTGAAACTTGGAATATAGTTCAGAACCCGATGACAATGCAATAATAACACAAAAAACTTCGATAGGTGGCGCATGGATCGAAATATTTCAAAAAATCGTATTTGTGGTCCGATTTGGTCACATTTGGAACACATAATACATGCAAGAATAGAAAGAGACCTATGAAAAAAATCGCCGCTAGGTGGCCCAAGGATCGAGATATTAAAAAATTCGCATCTGTGGTCCGATTTGGCTCATATTTGGAACAAATATTGCATACAGTCCAGTAGAAGTGACATCAAAATATTTTGGAGTTTGAGGAGGGACAAGCATACGTGGCGCAGAGTCGAGTAAAGTCTTTGGAAGGATTATGTATTGAGGACTTAGGTTGTAACAAATTGTCAGGAAAGAGTCCTTGTAATAATTAGTCACTAAATGAACTAAATAGAATGAGAAATAATAGGCAATTAAATAAAGACTAAAAACTTGAAAATAAAATAATTAAAAACAAGTAAAGAAGGTTAAGTTCGGGTATAACCGAACATTACATACTCAGTTGAGAGCTATGGTGACAACATTAGGGAAAATAACCATGTAGGAAAATGAACCGAGGGAAACCCTGGAATGTGTTTGTATGACATGTGTATCAAATGAAAGGCATTAAAGAGTATTTTATGAGGGAGTTGGCCATAGTTCTATAGGTGGAAGCCATTTAGGGATATAGCCATAAAGGTGGATCAGGGTTGACTCTAGAATGCGTTTGCACGATATGGGTATCAAATGAAAGGTGTTAATGAGTATTTTAAAAGGGCGTGGGGTTTAGTTCTATAGGTGGACGCCTTTTCGAGATATCGCCATAAAGGTGGACCAGGGGTGACTCTAGAATGAGTTTGTACGATATGGGTATCAAATTAAAGGTATTAATGAGAGTTTTAAAAGGGAGTAGTGGTAGTTGTATATGTGAAGGCCTTTTCCAGATATCGACCAAAACGTGGACCAGGGTGACCCAGAACATCATCTGTTGGATACCGCTAATTTCTTTATATATGTAATACCTGCCAAGATTTTAAGGGTTTTTTATTTCGCCCTGCAGAACTTTTTCATTTTCTTCTACTTAATATGGTAGGTGTCAACCATTTTATAAAGTTTTTTCTAAAGTTATATTTCGCGTCAATAAAACAATCCAATTACCTTACCATGTTTCATCCCTTTTTTCGTATTTGGTATAGAATTATGGCATTTTTTTCATTTTTCGTAATTTTCGATATCGAAAAAGTGGGCGTGTTCATAGTCGGATTTCTTTCATTTTTCATACCAAGATAAAGTGAGTTCAAGTAAGCACGTGAACTAAGTTCAGTAAAGTCATAAAGTCTATGCCCCTACAAAATTTCAAAAGGATTGGTTAATTTTTGTTCGATTTATGGCGTTAAAAGTATCCTAGACAAATTAAATGAAAAAGGGCAGAGCCACACCCATTTTGAAATTTTCTTTTATTTTTGTATTTTGTTGCACCATATCATTACTGGAGTTGAATGTTGACATAATTTACTTTTATACTGTAAAGATATTAAATTTTTTGTTAAAATTTTACTTTAAAAAAATATTTTTTTTAAAAGTGGGCGTGGTCCTTCTCCGATTTTGCTAATTTTTATTAAGCGTACACATAGTAATAGGAGTAACGTTCTTGCCAAATTTCATCATGATATCTTCAACCACTGCCAAATTACAGCTTGCTAAAGTTTTAAATTACCTTCTTTTAAAAGTGGGCGGTGCCACGCCCATTGTCCAAAATTTTACTAATTTTCTATTCTGCGTCATAAGTTCAACTCATCTACCAAGTTTCTTCGCTTTATCTGTCTTTTGTAATGAATTATCGCACTTTTTCGGATTTTCGAAATTTTCGATATCGAAAAAGTGGGCGTGGTTATAGTCCGATATCGTTCATTTTAAATAGCGATCTGAGATGAGTGCTCAGGAACATACATCCAAATTTCATCAAGATACCTCAAAATTTACTCAAGTTATCGTGTTAACGGACGGACGGACGGACGGACGGACATGGCTCAATCAAATTTTTTTTCGATCCTGATTATTTTGATATATGGAAGTCTATATCTATCTCGATTCCTTTATATATGTACAACCAACCGTTATCCAATCAAATTTAATATACTCTGTGAGCTCTGCTCAACTGAGTATAAAAAATTTGTAAGTTAAACGGTTTTATTGAAAATAATACTTACATGAAATAATAACAATACGAAAAGCTAGAAAATAATTAGGTAGGTCCTAGGTACTAGTCATCACACTCCTCATCAATCTAGGGCGTTGGTCAGACAATTAAATAAAAGCGTTGGACGCGTCAAATTTCTATTGTAGTCATATATAAGACCAACTGAACCTTAATAAGGTTTTGCTACGCCTCACATTTTTAGAAATTTCACGCGCCCAACGCTTTTATTTAATTGTCTGATCAACGCCCTAGATTGATGAGGAGTGTGATGACTAGTACCTAGGACCTACCTAATTATTTCCTAGCTTTTAGTATTATTATTACATCATGTAAGTATTGAAAACCGTTTAACTTAAAAAAATTGTTTTCGTGCAAGGAGTAAATGCTTTATGCACTGATTGGGATATTTAAGGCTCAGTGCGAGACTCTCCAAGTGTAGAACTCCCTTCTTCTTTGAAGAGCTACCCTTCAAACCTAAGCTCCCACCGCTCGCGCAGTTTTCTGTACCTGGAAACTGGTATAGTATTACCTCAGGGACGGGTGTGCACTAAATGAGCTCCGTGGCTTCTCACACGCTCTAGTTTTCTACAGTACAGGCAATTCGAGTTTTCAACCTTGCCCATTCTGTAAATATATATGTGGAAATAACCTTGCCCGCTTAGAAATTGTGTCAGATAAAAATCACACGGAGACGCTTTAACCATGTTTTCAAAATTAGTTCCCTAGTCCACTTACCTAAAGTGATGTTGCTCTGCTGTTCTTGACAGCATCGAATCGATTCTTCTCGCACCTGTATGGCAGCAACAGCTCTACTCGTTTCCGATCCGCTGTCAAATATTGCTTTTCTTCTCTCAGCGAGAAGATTTATCGGTATGGTTCCACCAGGAACCAGTACAGTTTCAGCTGAAACCGTGCATTGAGCCCAGTCTATTAGCAGAGCCACTCTTCGGTTCGGTATTTCCGCTAAATCTTTGCGTCCGCCCTAGGATCATCCAAATTAGAAAATAGTCACATACACTGTCTGAAGCCGAGAACCATTCTGGATTTTCTCAGAGAACTCGGCTTGGATGAAGTGTTGTAAAGAGAATGATGGCCCAATAGACCAATAGGTCGCAGTGCTTAACCTCACAACAGCTATCTATCTTGCGTCCGCCCAGATTAATGCACCGTTTAAGATAATAGAATCCCAGGCTGATGCCAGCAGCTTCCTTGTGCATACTTTTGGACGGCTTGTATTTGCCATTTATCCAATTTAGAACGCTATTGTGTGCTCAGCTCATTCGCAGGCTCCTTGGATATGCTCTGTCTAGCTTGTGAGCTAGTTAGCTTTCTGTCTAGCCAGATATTTCGTGGAAGTGCGTTGCTGCTCCTTACTTACTTACTTAATTGGCGCTTAACCGCTTAAACGGCTATGGCCGTCCAGCAAGGTGCGCCAGTCGCTCTGCCAACTAGCACCAATTGGTCAAGCCAAGGGAGCATAAATCGTTTTCCATCTGGCCCTTCCAGCGGTGTGAGGGCCACGCTCTTCCTCTGTTTCCATAGACGGGTTCCGATAAAAGAACTTTCTTAACCGGAGCGTCATCTTTCTTTCGCACAACATGACCTCGCCAGCGCAGCCGCTGCATTTTAATTCGCTGGACTATGTTGATGTCTGCGTATAGCTCGTACAGCTCATCATTAAATCTTCTTCGGTACTCGCCATCGCCAACGCTTAGAGGTCCATAAATCTTTCGAAGCACTTTTCTCTCCAGCACGCCCAGAGCCGCTTCACCTGGTGTTGTCATGGTCCATGCTTCTGCACCATCTAGCATGACGGGTACGATAAGTGACTTGTTGTTGTTGTTATTGTAGCAATAAAGATACTTCCCCGAAGGCCTTGGGGAGTGTTATCGATGTTGATGGTCCTTTGCCGGATGCAGATCCGGTACGTTCCGGTACCAAGCCCGACCATCTCGGGAACAATTTGTATGACCACATGCGACGTTCTAGGCCATACCGCCCTCCCACCGCCTAGATCCATCCAGAGTTGGGGTCGCTTGAGCCTCGGCTGTTAATGAGACAGGATTCGCCACGGAGAGGTGAGGTTGACAATTGGGTTGGAGAAGCTATATTTTGCGCTGGCAACAACTTGAAAGGGTTGCGCTACACAACCCCTTGAATCTATTTGGTATTTTAGTCGCCTCTTACGACAGGCATACCTACCGCGGGTAAATTTTAACCCCCTTACCCGCTGGGGGACGATAAGTGACTAGTAGAGGTTGATTTTCGTTTACCGTGAGAGGACTTAACTTTTCAATTGCCTACCTAGTCCAAAGTAGCATTAATTGGCAAGAGTGATTCTTCGCTGAATTTCAGAGCTGATATTATTATTAGTGTTATGCTGGTTCTTAAATAATGGAACCCTTTTAAAAATAAAAATAAATAAATGTAAGGCGCGATAACCTCCGAAGAGATCTAAGGCCGAGCTTCTCTTCCAATTTGCGTCGTGCTCCTCTTGATTTTCCCTACAAATTGGCCGGACGGGACCTACATGTTTTATGCCGACTCCGAACGGCATCTGCAAAGCAGATGAGTTTTCACTGAGAGCTTTTCATGGCAGAAATACACCCGGAGTGCTTGCCAAACACTGCCGAGGGGCGACCCCGCTTAGAAAAATTTTCTTCTAATTGAAAAATCTTATTTCTAAAATTTTGATGTTGCTTTGCCCGGGAGTTGAACCCAGGGCATACGGTGTGATAGGCGGAGCACGCTACCATCACACCACGGTGGCCGCCATGGAACCCTTTTACTATTTCGAAATTATGGCTGCCAACAGTAGCATGGTTGCCAAGGCGCAACTGCGGTTTCCCCAACCATCATATTTCTGACTGAGGAATTGGTTTCTTCGTGAGAATGACGATCTCCGTTTCTACTGTTACCAGCCTCCGTGTGTGATGGTAGTGTGCTCCGCCTACCACACCGAAGATCCTGGATACACGCCCCGGGCAAATCAGCGAAAACTCATCTGCTTTACAGATGCCGTTCGGAGTCGGCATAAAACAAGTAGTTCCCTTTCCGCCAATTTTTAGGAAAAATTAAAACGAGCACGATGCAAATTGGAAGAGAAGCTCGGCCTAAAGTCTGTTCAGAGGTTATCGCGCTGTACATTTATTTTTTATTTAGCTGGAGACCGTGATCAACCATCCACCTTGTTTTATTGCAGCTGTGCTAGCTCGCAGTTTCGTGCTGTTATCACAGCTGACACGTTGGACTTCTAATCAAGATGATCCAGAATTGGATCTTAAGAGAGCTTTTGTCAAGTTTACACCCCATGTAGGGATACAATTTGCAGGCTTGAAGCAGTACTAACGGGACACTGCCTTACCCGTTGTCGATCCCGTAGGAGTTGTAAAGATGACGACGAGGAGGAAGCGAGGAATCTAATTTAATGTGAAAAAGTTCGGCGTAAAGTGGCGCCAGATAGGGCTGCGTGGCAGTTCCCTTTCTGGATAATCTATGTCAGGTCGTGGAGTACGACATCAAGGACGTGTTATCTTTCCTCGAAATTGTTCGAAGAAGAGGTGTTACGTTGTCTTTTGTACGATAACACAACGGGCCTTCTGACACTTCAATCTAACCTAACCTCGGAAAATCCCTGAGTCCGTATTGTGTAAATATGTTACGTCTTTACGTCATTATCTCACAGCACTAATATGTATGTATGTATGTTAATGTAATCGCATGTACCACGAACATTTAACGGATTGTAGAACAAACTGTTGTCGGTCATTTAAAACAAATTACTATCGATCAATTCGCACGATAACACCGACACCGACGAACGGACAAACCTTAAAAAATTGTGCTACACATACAAACTTGTCGCTGAAGAGAAAACAACAAATATGTAAACAGCACAATTGCACGCCCAATTTATGCAATTGAATTTCTGCCACATTTCAAATAATGTCTTTTGCCGAATGACGGAATTGCCGCCAGCTGCTGGCTACTACAACTTTTAACTCACATCAGAACAAAGCTTAAAAATCTATACAGGACGGACATAAATTGTACATTATAGAATGAAGCTTAGAAGTAATTTACTGAGATGGTGGCGGCTACTTCACTTAAATGATATCATGGCAAGATCAATGAATCAATTAACGAAACGAATGAGGCCCGCCTGCCGATCACAGATAGGCCAAAAGATATTTAATGGGTGTTTGGGTGAGGAGATAGCATGATGTAGATGACGTAGTAGGCGCTGCTTCTTGTTTGAATGTGTTGGAAATGTTCTGGTTGGACACGGTCATTGGTATGTGGCAACAAATTGTCGCTTAAAGTGAACACTTAGCTTGCAACGCCCAAATAAATAGTCGAATTAAATAAATTCTAAATGGAATTAATTTACATACAATTTTACATTTAAAACAGATGCTGAATTGTATTAGGGTGGTCATCACGTGAGCACATTTGAGCTCGCGTTCCCAACAACAACCCAATCCAACTCTACTGTATGCCTCAATTTTCTTTGGTTTGAAGAAATCAAAATGAAACTGTGACTGTGTTGATAAGAATGTTACCACCATAGTGGAGATAGTTAAGTCGTTGATTAACGAGCAGCAAGACAAGACATATGCAGGCATATTTGTAAACTCCCAAAGAAAATAAAGAGTGCTCAGATGTTGCCAAGACGCTTGCTCAACCACTACTAAATGCAAGAGAATTATAATATATTTGAAATGAGCGCGAATAATTATTTCACGAGCTGTCGTGCTCTGGTCTAGAGTGTAGACGTTCTGTAATTCGAGCTCCTCTCAGTTTATTATAGATATCTTATTTTCGAGAGAAAAATCGCAATAGTTTCATGCACCTGATAAATTTCTGAACATGGCTTCCAGAATACTTGCTCCAGGGCAGACTTCTTTTTTCAGTCTTACTTCATTGAGAGTTGCCTGCCGTTTGCCCATAAAGATGAAGCGAGAAGGAATATAAAATCAAATTGACACTGGCGGTCGGAAGCATAGTTGGGAGAGACAGTTGGAGAAAGATTTGGTCTCACTTGGTGTCCCCAATTAGCTTCAGTTATCACAAAACCCGAAGGGCTGGGAAGTTTCTAAGCGTTTAGAAGATTTTACATGGTACTCATAGGCTAGTAGGGGTTAGGTAAGTGCCCAACAGCAAAGCATAGGGGTATACTCAGGGCGGCTATCGCATTTTAATACCACTGCATGAGATTCAGTCCTCCTCCTCCGTTAAATATTTAGAAGCTTTAACAAAATGGTCCGTCAATACAACAGCTTCTTTGGGAGTCGGACGCGTCCGCCGTTCTGCAGAAAAATGGGAGACAATTAAGGAAAGTGACAGTTTCGCACTACAGTTTTAATGGCTACCCCCGAACTGGTGCTTATCGGATGTAGGGTGGGCAGTTAGAAGCTGTCCCGTGAGCCAATAATGCCTAAGTATGATCTATATGTATTTAAATGAATTGGAATTGAATGAAATGAATTTGTCAAAGGCAGCGCCTTTTCCAGAATCACCTCCGACTGAAACTGTTAAGAACGCGCTCAAAAGATCTGCAAAGAAGGGAAATCACCAATTCTTAGAACACAGCGGAGAGACAGAATTAGAACTTATACCGGTCCTTAATGCCACAGTTCTAAGTTAGCTCGGAACTAGTGCGGCTCTCTATAGAGCAGAGATTTGCCACTCATATCCCGCTTCATGGATTTTGGTAAAATCGATAAAAATGTAACAGAACCTAGTTCAGTTCCCATTTAAGTGAAGCCAAGTTGATCGGAATATACTCCCCACGTGTGGGTTCCAGCTTTTATTGGAATTAAACGTGCCGATTAAAGCAAGCCAATATTTGTACCCAGTTGAAGAAAGAGCAATGGTACTCAGCTGATTTATCTCGTTCTTTTCAGTGGCCTTTCTTCATCGGCAGCACAGCTCCCGGGTACATCACAGAATTAATTTAACTTTGCGAGCCATCTCCTGTACTATTTACTAGCTGGATCGGACCCAAAGTGATGGCAGGCAATTTATTTCAACAGAAATGATTGGAAAGCATGTTTCGTTCAGTATAGTTTCGGAAATTCTTCAATATATTTACTGGAATGTTCTATATTATTTCTGAATCGCTTCCAGACTATATCAGTACCTTTTCAAAAAGTTTTCGATACTATCTTCGAATAATTTCGAGATTATTTTGAGGGTAATTTCAAGACTCTTTCGGAGCTATCTTCTGATAATTTCGGTGTTGTTTTTGAAATAATTTCAAGGTTAATTTGCAAGATAATTTCGATGGAATTGCTTTCAGGATACTTATCGATACTATTTAGTTACTATTCGTGGCCATTTCGGTAATATTTCAGGATCATATCGGCACTATATTTTTGGATTTTAGGCACAATTTCGTGACATTCTAAGTACTCTTCCGGGATAATTTCGGAACTATATTCGGTTCATTTAATGCCTATCTCTGGCATATTTCGGGTTTGTTTGGGAACACATTAGAATGCTCTTCGGACCCCTTTCGGGATTTAGGATTACACCCGATATATCTCAATACCATGTCTCAATTGTTTATCCTCCAATATGATATTTTCTTTTTTAACTCGTTGGTACCCTATGTCGATTCGAACAATAACACTTAATAAGTGGGTGATATACACAGTTAGAGATCTCAGCAAGTTTGGCTTTTGGCACGTCTAGGGAATGTAACGATAAAATTTGTGAAATATGTTTTTTGGAATTTTATAAGGTAATAATGAATTATTTTTTATTCGGAGCAAACTTACGGAAGCAGAGCACTGCTCATCTGACCATTTTTAATTTTTAGTTTCTCAGAAAGTCCTCATGGGTTAGGAATCGAACGATAAGTTTTTAAAACTTTTAAGATTGGATGGTTATCATTTTATCTCTGGAACTGTTAACCAATGAACCCGCTGTATAGCTCATGATGGCTGATGGACTATGGACCGTGGCTAGTTAACGGCGAGTTCTTGATTCATGTCAAAATTAAACCGTGGATCAGTGGTTGATGTTTCAATATCCGGTAAATCAGCGGATGGTAAAAAAGCCAAATTTATTTGATGTTCTGGTTGCTTTGGTGCGTTCACGGTGTCTTGGAGATTAGGGAAGTATTAACTGTAGGTTGCATTCATTACCAGGCGCCAGATACGTCAAAAATAGTTGGTAACCGAATTCACCAGCAGGAGTAGCTACCTAAAACCGCGCTCTTTAAAATCTTTGTTATAAAAACTTTTGTACTTAAGTACAAGTAGCGATAAACTATTCAGGAAGTTTACACATCGACGTAGGCGAATGTGCTCGAACGAAATGCTTGCAGGTGTTCTGTTCCATTGTCTATATGCTTTTCATTTAAGAAACAATAGATATGTTTGTGTGTGAATACTTGCGATGCTACTGAAGGCAAAATGACAAGAAAGTTAGCAGGTCGCACAGATTAAAAGGGGTTGAACGATTATGGAGGTTTTTATGAAACGTAGATCTTTGACTCCTATGTAGGACGATTCATGTAACCCATAACTGCTTACCTGCTTTGGGAATCAATCCAATTTTACCTTAATCTATGTAGTACAGTATAGGGGCGGACATTAGCAAAATGTATGAGGACCAACCCAGTCTATAGTACACCCTAGCGTAACTAACATTTTTTTACCATTTTTTCCAAAGTTTTGCCTGCAAATATCAAATTATATTGCAGCTACTGGCTTGTGCAACACAACTTATGCCATGTCACTGCCATGCTGCGCCACCACATCGTTTGCAGCGCGTCGCTGTGGTCTCTTGCCTGAAGCAGTCAGTCTAAGCGCTTAAGCGTCTTTGGCGTTCTGAAGGCGTGGGATGGTATTTATCAAAGTCAGTTTAGGTTTGTAAAGCGTTTTTATATAAATTTTTGTTTACTGATAATTTTTTGTTATTGCAATTTATGTATATTTGATTATTTTAACTGACCACCGTCAAATAAAGAACACCCGCGGTAACAATAATGTTGATGTTAACAAAATAGAAAACAATTACATACTATCGAATATATATTTTTCATTATTATTTCTTTCGAGCAATTTGCATTAAATTTGCAGTTAATCGAAATGCAAGTATCCGAGCGCTTACGCGCAGTCGTACCACAACACGTCTTAGGACTGCTAAAGCGGCAAACTGCTGGCCACATCAAATATGCAAAATATATAATTTGTTAGCTATCAATCATATTTTAGCCTAAGACTGGTTTTGTTACATATAAATGGTTTTACGTTTGTGGTGCCCTTGCCGCTGCTTTGTGGCGCTTAGCCGAAAACTCTTTGGTTCTTAGACGAAGCTATTGCGCAGGCGCGAAAGCAACAGCGCCAGCGCCGCATTAGTCAACGCCGTTAATTGTTCACGTAAACAATTTAATTGTCAATTGTAGCGCACATATTTGGCCCAATAAACTGAACCCCGCTTGCCTCAACTTGTTTAAGCTTCTTTTCTAGGCTTTCAATTGGACAGTTGCCGCTTTGTTAGCACAGCTTTTATGTGTGTTTTTTTTTGTCTTTTTCGCTAGCTACTGTCAGCCATTTGTCCGGCTACCAGATTTGTTTAATGGTGTGCAAACAAAAATTGTAATTTCAATTAAAACTTGACACTCATTGTCTGACAAATTCTTATCGCACGAAGATCTTAAGTGCGCCAGCGCTGTCAAACCTCTATTCAGACGAAGTCAGCGCAGCTGCCATGGTACATACATACATACTTCGTAAGAGTACATTGGACTTGAGTTAAATGCGCAAAGTTCGAATGATTACGGTAAGCAGCCGCGCACTAGCTAATAGTATTTCCCAAATCCCCTGAACACCACTCTCCCAATATAGTTATAACTATTGTATTCATGTACAGTGACTCAAAGCTAAAATCATGACTTGACATTTGATTTTCGCTGGGCGTAAGATAAACTCACTAGAAGAAACCGCAGGCTTGTCAAAACATCGTGCGGACTTCGCATAAATGAAAGAAAGGAGATGCTATACAAACAGTATCTGCTGAAAACCCAGAAACCTGGGCATCCCAGGAACTGAAGAAGCCACCCCTCAAGCACTATGAGGAAACCTGGCACTTAGAAGTCAGCCGTACAAAGAAAAAAAAGCACGAAAAGACTTTCAAAGACATCCACAAAAAGTCGTCAGATTACTATGCCAACGATTGCCCGGTGAACCCCGTTAAAAAAAAATAAATGTAAGGCGCGATAACCTCCGAAGAGATCTAAGGCCGAGCTTCTCTTCCAATTTGCGTCGTGCTCCTCTTGATTTTCCCTACAAATTGTCCGGACGGGACCTTCATGTTTTGTGCGACCCGACGGCTCGAATGCAGAGTTTTCACTGAGACTTATGAAAAATGTTCTTCTAATGAACACCCTTATTTCTAAAATTTTGATGTTGCTTTGCCCGTGGGTGTGAACCCAGGGCATACGGTGTGGTAGGCGGAGCACGCTACCATCACACCACGGTGGCCGCCGTAAACCCCGTTCTGAAAGGCAAATACACTGAACTCGCAGTGCTTGTAACGCGTCCCCATATGACACCAATCACCTTTTCAATTGCAATGTGAAGCCAAAGCCTCTAACATCCTTTTCTATTTAGTCCAACCCTGTTGAAACAGCAAGTTTCCTTGAACTCCCGTAAGAGAATATTGATAACAATTTGTGACTGATCGCACCTATTGGATGAAGCGAAGCACTGATACTATTACAAGAACAACAAAAAAAAACAACAAAATCAAGCCTTTTGGTGATTAAAAGGCACATTTTAGAAAAGTTTAAAAGCGAAATATTGTTCTGGTACGCAAAAAAGTTGGCAAATCTGGTACCGCGAAACACGTCCTGCACTAAATCCGCATTCGACAAAGAAATTGAAAACAACGGGTCATTGTTCGGTCATACCCTTAAAAACCGGTTAAGCCTTTTACCGGTTAGGGGCGAACTGGGATGCTAAAGGTCAAGTCTGAAAGTGTTTTCGGAAATGCGTGGAAATATATATGTCATATTAGCAGATTCGCACACTTTTTTGTGTAGCTTGGTACTTACGTTAGGTGAAACTGGTCGGTCTGTAAGACCTCACATACGCTGAATGAATTCATTGTGCTAAGAGATATTATATGAAATAGATCGGTCCTCATGTCTTATACTAGAAGCTTTCTAGGACTATGCTACTTGCTGCTTCTAGATCTGCGTCATTCTTAATAGTTGGAGACTTAGCCTAGTGAACGCAAGACCAAAGCGCAGTATGTGCTCGATAATTTCCTTTTGCAACCCGCACATCTGATTTCGCTGACCGGACCTAAATTAAAAGCATGCGACGCCAGAAGGTAGTCTCCAATCGGAATACCATTATGATTCTACAGTCCCCTTTTTTTCAGTGATAAGAGTAACTTTGTTGGTCCAAGCTCGTAATACCTGCACATAATCTTCGATACTTTATGCTTCTCTTGCTTGGTTCCGCGCCTTTCCTGCTTGGTCGATTATGTGGGACTCTCGCCTTTTTTAATCCCGTCCAATCTGATTGGGACGTTTACGATGCAAGCTTCGATTGATGCGCTCTTTTTAGCTAGATGATCCACTTTTTCATTTCCATCTATTCCCCTATACCTTGGAGCCCAATATAGATGTACAGATATTTCTCCCTATTCTGGTTCTTTCTAGGGATTGATTGCACTCTGTCACTCTTTACGATGTTTTGCTACACAGATCATAGCCATAATTGCTGCTTGGCTGTCAATTTAAAAGTGGCCGCGGTTGCAGTTGAAGCTAATTTCTGTCAGTGTTTGTACTGCTTTTGTGACGGTTGCTTCTTCCGCCTTAAAAAAAATTACAGTGATCTGGCAGCTTGTAGGATGGGTTTGTTTCCGCATCTGCATTCTGCAACCACTTGTGTACACGTGTATCGCCTCGTCTGCCTTTTGAGCGCTCTTGCGTCAACCTTACACCTCTATTGTGGATCTGAAAGAGCCATCGAACTATGTAGTCCACCCAATATTTGATGAGCGCTATACTACTATGAATATATGGTCTGCTCTCAAGCTACCCCCTTGGTCTACAGGTGGAATGTGCAGAATGGCATACAGTGCATCCATCAGGTTTTCGGAGCTCCTTTTATTCTAAGCATCTTCAGCCTACATAGGCCCTCTAATTTTTTGAGGTACATTCGTTTTTGAGCAGGCGTCGACCAAATAAGGACTTCATAGTATAGTAAAGACTTTACATGTAATTTTCTTTAATAGTAATTTTAATGTAAATTGTTTCTGGAATCAGGTTTTCCGCCGCAGCAATGTGCTAGTATATATAAAATATCCTACTATCGGTATCGATTAAGTAGATAGAACTAAAAAATTTTGATGTTGTAGTTGTCTGAAATTGAGTACGTTATACTTTTTGGCTACTGAGTACTTTTTGTTGCAGCGAACTTAGTGGGCTCTAAGTTCTTCATGAGATTATGGAATATGTCTAAAGTTCTTAGTATTTTTTAGGTACTTGGCACTTTTTATGTATTGAGTACATTTGAGTACTCAGAATCAATGCTTTGATGGATGCTGAGAGGGAGTGCAGAGAAATGCGCAGGCGAAGCAGTGGCGATTAAATCGACACTCAGAGCAAATAGCGGGAACCTGGTCGCAGGGACATCAATAGTAGAAATAAGGAACACCACCCTGAAGTAATGCGAAAGTGGTATTGGGGTGGGCGACGGTTTCAAAACGGGGCGGTTTTTTAGTCTACAGACACACGGTTGCCAACAAAAAAAAAGAATCAATACTTTTAACTACCCGATAGCTACTGACTTGATCTCGCGTGCTGATCTTTGGTGTTCCTAAAGTTATTTTGTAAATTTCATGATTTTCGTTGCGAGTCACTGTAAACCTACCGGATTTTTATTATCGCATTTAAAGCGTATACCTATTCACAGATACACAAAATTGTATTACATCAATGTACATACAATAATTAGTTTCTTACTGCTTATTCGCGCGCGCCCTCTCACAATAATTACCGCTATTGTATAATATTTTCATAAATTTATGACACTTGCTATTGTTCCGACTGTCGACAGCTGCGCGTTGTTGAATTGTGCTGGAGTTTTCATGAGGCCCAGCTTTTGTATGTGATCAAGTTGATGCTGTTTAAAAGTGTGCTAACTTGTTGTAAACAATCACTTCTATGATGCAGGTAGTGAATACAAAACTGTCAATAAAAATAATATTTAACAGATTTTAATATATTTGAAATCTTCTACTAACGAATTTCACGGTGTCTTTGACTACATTGGCCGATACAGGTTTGCGGGGTTCCTGATTATTTTGCAGCTTCTGTTAACGTACGAATCTCTGAACTGTTGAATAAATAACTCAACTATTCAGTATAACATAACGTTCTTTATTTAAACTACTTCGGGAGTTGTACTTCACAATTACAAATATCGCGTACTTCACTAAGCCTGTTAAAATCAAACTGATGCCTGATTCATCATCTTGCGCTGCTTTTATAATATCGGTTACCTCGTTCGGACATTTCTCCTAAGGTATAGACGTTTCACGAACATGCCTTCTAGAACAGTTGTATATCCTGCTTGGTTATTTAGCTATATACATGTAAATCTATAGTTTATAAGAGGCCATATACTTACTTACTTAATTGGCGCTTAACCGTCTAAACGGTGATCGCCGTCCAACAAGGCGCGCCATTCGCTCCCAACCGGGGCCAATTGGTCACACCAAGGGAGTTTAAATCCCTTTCCACCTGGCCGCCGCCCTCTACCTCTGCTTCCATAGGCGGGTTCCGATAGAAACACTTTCTTGGCCGGAGCATCATCTTTCATTCGCATAACATGGCCTAGCCAGCGCAGCCGCTGCATTTTAATTCGCTGGACTATGTTGATGTCTGCGTATAGCTCCTACAGCTCATCATTAAATCTTCTTCGGTACTCGCCATCGCCAACGCGTAGAGGTCCATAAATCTTTCGAAGAACTTTTCTCTCGAACACTCCCAAAGCCGCTTCATCTGCTGTTGTCATAGTCTATGCTTCTGCCCCATATAGCAGGACGGTTACGATAAGTGACTTGTAGAGTATGATTTTCGTTCGCCGAGAGAGGACTTTACTTTTCAATTGCCTACCTAGTCCAAAGTAGCATTTATTGGCAAGATTGATTCTTCGCTGGATTTCAGTGCTGATGTTGTTGCTAGTGTTGATGCTGATTCCCAAATAAACGAAGTCTTTTACTATTTCGAAATTATGGCTGCCAACAGTAGCGTGGTTGCCAAGGCGCGTATGCGCTGACTCTTTGCTGGATGACAGCGGGTACTTCGTTTTGTCCTCATTCACCATCAAACCCATCTTTACCGCTTCTTTTTCCAGTTTGGAGTAAGCAGAACTAACAGCGCGGGTGTTTAGGCCGATGATATCAAATGTCATCAGCATATGCCAGTAATTGCACGCTTTTATAGTATATTGTTCCAGTGCGGTTAAGTTCTGCAGCTAGTATAATTTTCTCCAGCATCAAATTAAAGAAATCGCACGATAGGGGGTCACCCTGTCTGAAACCTCGTTTAGTTTCGAACGGCTCGGAGAGGTCCTTCCCAATTCTGACTGAGCTGATGGTGTTGCTCGACGTCATTTTGCACAGCCGAATAAGTTTTGCGGGGAAACCAAATTCAGACATAGCGGCATATAGGCAGCTCCTTTTCGTGCTGTCGAAGGCGGCTTTAAAGTCGACGAAGAGGTGATGTGTGTCGATTCTCTTTTCACGGGTTTTTTCCAAGATTTGGCGCATTGTGAAAATCTGGTCGATGGTAGATTTACCAGGTCTGAAGCTGCACTGATAAGGTCCAATCAGCCGGTTCACGGTCATGGGCTTCAATCTTTCGCACAATACACTTGAAAGGACCTTATATGCGATATTAAGAAGGCTGATTCCACGATAGTTGGTGCATTTTGCAGTATCCCCCTTCTTGTGGACTGGGCAAAGAACACTTAGATTCCAATCGTCGGGCATGCACTCGTCCGCCCATATTTTGCTAAGAAGCTGCTGCATGCGCCTTACCAACTCCTCGCCGCCGTACTTGAATAGCTCCGCGGGCAATCCATCAGCGCCCACGGCCTTGTTTTTTTCAATCTGGTTATTGCTATTCTAACTTCGTCATAATCGGGCGGGGGGACATATATTCCATCATCATCGATTGCGGGATCGGGTTCTTCATCTCTGCGCGGTGAATGGCTGCCTCCATTTAGGACAGCAGAGAAGTATTCCCTCCATAATCTAAGCACTCAGTTACAAGGTCGCCGTTTTCATTCCTACAGGAGTTTGCCCCGGTCTTAAAACCTTCCGTCTGTCGCCGTATTTTTTGGTAGAATTTTCGGGCGTTATTCCTGGTGGCTAGCAGCTCAAGCTCCTCGCACTCACGCCTTTCTACTTCTGCTTTTTTCTTCCTGAAAAGGCGTCTCGCTTCCCTTTTCAACTCACGATAGCGTTCACACACTCCTCTTGTCGCGCTCGCTTTTAACGTAGCCCTGTAGGCAGCGTCTTTTCTTTCGGTTGCAACGCGGCATTCTTCATCGTACCAGTTGTTTTTTCGTGGCCGCCGGTAACCAATTTTTTCCTCGGCGGCAGTACGAAGTGCTATGGAGATATGCTCCCACTGCTCCTGTATTCCTTCATGATGAGTTGTGCTCTCAGAGAGCAGGTGTGAGAGTCGAGTTGCGAAATCATTGGCAGTCTGTTGTGATTGAAGCTTTTCGACGTCTAGCTTTCCTTGTGTTTTTTGTTCCTTGGTTTTAGCCGCGTTGAGGCGGGTGCGTATTTTGGCTGCAACGAGATAATGGTCCGAGTCGATGTTAGGTCCTCGGATCGTGCGCACATCTAAAACACTGGAGGCATGCCGTCCGTCTATCACAACGTGATCGATCTGATTGCGAGTATTGCGATCAGGAGACAGCCATGTAGCTTGATGTATCTTTTATGCATGAACCTCGTGCTGGATATGACCATGTTTCGAGCACCGGCAAAGTCAATCAGCCTCAGTCCGCTAGGAGAAGTTTCATTGTGTAGGCTGAACTTTCCGACTGTAGGGCCAAAAACACCTTCTTTGCCCACCCTGGCGTTAAAGTCGCCAAGCACGACTTTTATATTATGACGGGGGCAGCGCTCGTATGTGCGTTCTAATTGTTCATAAAAAGTGTCTTTCACCTCATCGTCTTTCTCCTCTGTCGGCGCATGGGCGCAGATGAATGATATATTAAAAAATTTTGCTTTTATTCGGATAGCGGCGAGACGCTCGTCCACAGGCGTGAACGCCAGAACTTGGCGACAAAGTCTCTCTCCCACCACGAATCCGACGCCGAAACTGCGCTTATTCGTATGGCCACTCCAATAGATGTCACAATTTTTGATCTTCTTTCTTCCTTGCTTCGTCCAACGCATTTCTTGGATGGCGGTGATGTCAGATTTTGCTTTGACGAGGACATCAACCAGCCGGGCATCTGCACCAATCCCATTCAGGGAGCGGACGTTCCAGGTGCATGCCCTCAATTCATTGTCCTTCAAACGTTTGCCATGGTCGTCATCAATAGAGAGTGTATTTATCCGAGGCTTGTTGTTATATTTCATTGGAGTATGGTTTTACGTGGCGGGTCCCAAGCCCAGCGCACAACCCGCTCAGCGGGGGTGTAAATATTACTTGCACGTTTATATAGCGAGCCGCTTGCTCCAAGACAGACGCCCGCTTGCAGCCGCACCTAGAGGTGTACAGACGCTGCCGATGAAATCTCCCCCGGCTAGCCCTTAAACCGATTATGTCAGAGTGGCCTAGCCAGGTTGTCGCCTTCTCACATTAGCTCACCGATAAACGGATGTTTAGCGGCTACCCAGAGGATACTTGGCCGCAAGCGACTGGCAGTAGTGAGCTGCTTGTACCGCATGCAAAAGAATCGCTCTGGCCATTCCCAGTGAATGGCGGTCAGAAGCTTTCCCCACTTTCGTGGACTTCTACAAACAGCTCCATCCTCCATATACTCTATGTGCAATAAATATTCTCTCCACTGTTAGCTGCTGGTTATGTGTGTGTGAAATATTCTCTTCGCTTCAATCTGCTGGTTATGTATGTGAAATATACTTCTTTGCCTTCTATGTATGTGTGTATATGTGTTACTGTTGTTTATAGCATTTATTTACTAACCGCACAGTGACGCACCGAAATTGCTAACATTCACCACAGTATGATTGTTAAAGTACTTTTTAACTTTATTTCAAATGTAAAATCCGTTTTTTCTTCTCAGCAGCTCTAGCTGCCGGAATATTAAATAACAAAGATTTTATTAAAAATTATTTTATTAAGCTTTACAATGAGTTATATTTTCTTTGAAGAGATTTTCTTTTATGAGTTAATTCAGGAGCACTACTCTCAATGTTTGAGCGGTAATCAGCAATCATATGCGCGTTCCAGTGTTCTTGATATCGCTCTCCCATAGTGTGGAGGTCCTTGTGAAAGCACTCGCTTTGCTCCTCACTGAGATCGCCTATATTTTCAGAAAAACGGTCCAGATGGCTATGGAGAAAGTGCATCTTGATACTCATGTTTACACATAAATGTTGAAAGTATAGCATCAGTTGGTCTATATGCTCAGAGAAGTTATATAGCTTCCTGTTTCCTAAAAGTTGTTTACAACAGGAACGAATTCGTTCCATGCAGATTGTTCAGGTGCTTTATGCAGCTAGTGAACTTTTAATCAAAATTAGTTTTCTAATCTGTAAACCGGCGGCCGCCGTGGTGTGATGGTAGCGTGCTCCGCCTACCACACCGAAGATCCTGGGTTCACGCTTCGGTGTTTGGCAGCACTTCGAGTGTATTTCTGCCATGAAAAGCTCTCGTTGAAAACACATCTTCCTTGCAGATGCCGTTCGGAGCCGGCATAAAATATGTAGGTCGCGTCCCGCCCGAAAAAAGGAATACGACGCAATTTAGAAGAGAAGCTCGGCCTTAAATCTCTTCGGCGGTTATCGCTCTTTAAATTTGTTTATAATCTGTAGGCCATCGACAATCGCAGCTTTCACCTTTTAAGAACATAATCGCGGAAATTATTTGGATATATATATATTTGAAAACACTCACCACTTTTATCCTAAACCTTTACATATTTTTTCACAAGACCCAATTTGATATGCAGAGGAGGTAATATTATATGGTAGCAGTCAGGAGGTTGAGATAAATCCATTTAGAGTGATTTCTCGGTTTATTCCTGTTATGTTTTCCACACAGAAATAACAGTGGCTGTGATCCGACGACTCGCGCCACATATCACAGGAGTTTGGTACTTGAAATAAGGTCTTTTTTATTTGCCCATAAGCGTAACAACACTACTTTTCCATAAGCTGGCTTCCAGGCTTTGCTATTATTTTGATATGCGGAAACGAATAAGTTCATTTAAGCTCGTTTCACTAGGTCTGACAGATTTAAAAGAAATCCATTGAACATATACGCACCGGAAATGAAAAAAAAATGTTTGGATTATTTGCACACATTCTATTTGATGAACTCATAATAAATAACACAATATATTAAAGCATTTACTAAATCTACTATGGTATGTCAGCTGTGAAGTGTTCTTTGTATGATAGCCGTATTTCGAGCTGCTAGAAGAAATTTAAGGGCAGATTTGTAATCAGAGTCCTCAAGCTAGTGAGGATCAAAAGGAAAACTCTATGACAAACAGACAGTCAAAAAGTACTGTTTTGTCCACCAGTGTTATCAAGGCGAGTTAAAAGGCTTAGAATGCTCTTGCGGTAGGCAAGCTTGTCGTACGGGACCACTAAAATCAAGTGACCCGAAGGTCAAGCACTATGTACAAAAAAACATTGCGGTAGTTGTTGTTTTTTTTGTTTTTTTGTGCGTGTAACCCAAAAAACTCTCCCCGAAAGCTGAAGGGAGTCTTGTGGATGCGGGCTGTTATTTTTCGGCAAGCATGCCTACACCAGGAGAATTCTAAGCTTTTAAATTCACTTGGGTTTGCCAATCTCAATTCAGCAGTGCCATCTAAGGCGAAGAAAAGGCAGGGGACTGATAGTGAGATGTGCACGTAGTAAAGGAATATCTCTAGAACCATCACTCTACAAGTCACTTCCTTTTTCGGCATCGAGATTTTTCATTCGAAAACACAACTTGGAGTTAGTAGTCGAGAAAGAAATCGACACTGATGATGGCACAACGCTGAAACCGGTGTTTCTGGAAACCAAATTTGACAAGGGATGACGGAAAATTGTTCCAATATACATCAGTTATCCACCTTGTCGAAAATCAACAAAACATAATAAGTTAGTAGTTATTCATTATATAATGTTTTTGATTTCTCATATTCGTATTAATGCCTTCTCTTGATTTGTTAAATAATTGGAATATAAATTATAAAATGTTCCTAGGAAAAACCACTGAATTCTGATTATTTATATTGTATGTAAATTCAAATTAAACTCAAACTAACTTACATAAACAATTTCCTAACTGTAATCACACTCGATTGTGGAAAACGAGGGTGGTTGAATAAACAAATTTTTGTTTGTAACTACGACTAATGGATTTGGACGATTTATTTCATGCATGGTCTGGAAGGATCTACTAGGTATGAATATATTTTTGAAAAAGAAGGGGTTCAAGGGTTTCAGGGAATAGTTTCTTTTTAATCGATGTAACTGATGCTTTTTAACCTCAACAAATAATCTTTCCTTGTAGATCATGTAAGTAAATCGAAGTCAAAAAATTTTGAAAAAGTAGACATTGCACTGAAGGTTAGGTTAGGTTGAAGTGGCTGCCCGAGGGCACACTTAGGCCAGTGATAATAGGCCCGTTGTGATATCACAAAAATACCCCATTATTTTTCCTCCTCGAACCATTTTGAGGACCTGATAAAAGCTACCAGGTCCTTGACATCATGCTCCACAACCTGGCTCAGATTATCTAGAAATGGAGCACCCACTTAGTGCCGGGCAGTTGCAGATGAGGTAAACCACCGTTTCCTCCTCCTCATCCTCTTTACAACTCTTGCAGCATCGACGATAAGGCGCTCTTAACCTTCTCTGCGCGCCTACCTGTAAGCAATGCTCAGTTAGTTATTTAAGGAACAATTGGTGAATTTGGGATGAATAATAATATCTTGAACTCTCATATCGAGTTGTTTTTCTGAGTAACCTAGAGCGGTCTAAAATTTTACTCAAAAAAAGTGAATTCAATTTTCAGTTCATCGAAATTTATTAGGAAATGCAGTGTAGCGGACTAAAATATGAGCAGATTTATAAACTATGCTTGTAAATGAACTGTACCTAATAGGCTAGAGAGAAATTAAAAATATAATATGAACAGATATAATATGTATAATTAGATGTATGTACGTGTTTTGCTAAGCACCTGCATTTTTACATTTATATAGCAATTTTTCAATTAGTTTACAATAAAATTTCCGCTTTGGGTTTGCTAAAGCTTAAATTACTCACCCATGAATATTGTAATTTGAAACGATTTTGTTGTTGCCGGCACAATTTACTGATGCGCTTGTTATTCAAGCATTTTTAGTTTGATAAAAAAGCGAAAATAAAGACGGACAAATATTGTTGTGTAGGTTTTGCAAATAAAATTGAAATCAAACTTAGTAACAATGACGCACAACACATACAAAGAAAAATAATTTTAAGTCAGATCAGACAGCCAATAAAACGGCTGAGTGCAATCTCGGTGGCACAAAAAAAAATTTTTTTTTAATATATATGTAGTTACAAAGTAAAGTAAGACAAACCAAAAAGCTTTAGTTCTTATGAACTAAAATTGTATACCCAACGGGTTATTAAATTTACAAAACACATTCAGCCCAATCTAACGAAAATCCGTGCGAGTTTTCTCCCTTCTCCCATTCCTCGTATTCTAATAAAATTCCTTGTGAGTTTTTTTCACTTCTCCCTTTCCTCCTATCTGAAAATGTTCGAAAAAAAGCGGAAACCGGTTATGGGAGAAAAGTAGGTATTATAATGTGAGGAGAGGAGATTTCTCTGCCTTTCACAGACTTTTTCACTTGTTAAATTAAAGTGAATGCATCAAAATAGTTAAAGGAATGGTTATTTTAAGAAGAACACTATTTGTACAAATTTGTGCTAAAGATGTATTATTTCTACCACAATATTCTCCTGTAATACAAACAACAACTACAACCACAATATTCCTTTATTTTAAGTCGAAAAGTAATATCATACCAACGTATAGCTCCTGGTATACAAAATTTGATGCGCCATCCAGAATTTGCGCAAGGTTTTTTAATAAGGCTTAAATGATTTTGGCATATGTGAAGGACGAATTCAACTCACTTGGCCGCCAAAAAAATTGCTTTGCTTGATGAAAGCGGCAACTCCGGCAGATTTGTGTTATGCGGCCGTCTTCTTCTTATGTCCGCTGTTATGTTGCTGCAGTGCACCAATTCATTACTCAATTCAGTGAATACCACATGAAATGCAATAAATACTGTGAATGTTTATATTTTATTTCTTATTTCCAACAAATTTGCAACAATAATTAAACTTTTCAATTTTTAAACAAATAAGAATGTGCAACGAAATTTCAATGACAAAACAGCTGACCTTCGAAATTCGAAATTCCTATCCCAATTATTGTTCTCCCAGGAGAACAGAATTGAGCTGATTTTTCCGCGGGAATAAAACGCTCCGCGAGAACGAACTTCCGCGAGAATATTTAGAATTGGTCTGATTAGCAAGTAGATGGTTCATGCAGTTGAAAGCAAAATGTATCGAAATCCAATTTAATATAGAAAATTATTCGATATCGAATAATTACCGTACTTTATTTGCAGATAAATCGACTACTTAAAAGGAAGACTGCATCATCAACATTGTTCGCTTCATCAGCATTCGAAATAAACCATTATTTAATTTTTCGAAGTTTGCGATATCGAATATGGGGGCATGGTTTATCATAATGTGGAGAATATTAGCAGTTCTATACATCACTATGCTGCTACTACATAAAAGCACAATAAAGCGGCAGTTACTCACGAACGTACGAACAAAAAACGTGTCGGCTGACGCGACCTATCTTATGAGTGTGCAATGTAAACGAAAACTCACCGACGTTCAACGCACGTACGTACGTAGGCCGGAACCTAGAAATCAAAACAATTTTGATTTTTTCCGTAAGAACACAAGACAGAGTTGCCTATTAAATATTTTGTGTGCTATGTTTGGACCAATTGCAGTTATTATACAAAAAGCTTAATGATCGTTTAAAATTTTGTTGAGATATCCTAAAATCATTATATAAAATTGGAGGTTACAAATAAATGAACTAGAAATTCTTATTCAGTATTCTGCCATTTGCCCCATGTAAATTGTAATTCCAAAAGTTGATGTTTGCATAAGCATGAATGCAAACTGGTCAATGGCAACAGTGCTTTGCTGTAAACAATACACACACAAATATGTTATGTACCTGCACACAGACGCACACATTGATTCCTACGGGCTTGAGGGTTCTTTCCTACGTATTTCGTACGACAAATGTCCGTACGTACGACACACGTTGGTGCATACTTGCAGCTTAACAATAAAGCAAGCAGCCACACTTATGTAGATGTAAGCATCAAAACTAACAGCAAAGGGAATATTTCACATGCACACATGTAGGTAGCAGCTAAGAGCAGAAGATGTTACTCACACATACACGCATAGAACTAGAAGAGAATAAATAGTTGCGCACATATACACACGCATATAAATAGAAGGGAAACGTAAATATCAGATACATAAAGGAGACATAAATAAGCAGCTGTTGGCGAAAAGTATAGACCTTAGGGGAAATGGGTGAGGAAGGTATCCGAGAGTATAAAAGCAGTACAAGCTGAGGAATAAGGGATCAATTTGTTTTCGACACGCTTTTAGTGAAGTATGCGAGTATTGTAAAGTACTACTTACTACTACAGTAGAGTTGTAAATATTGTTATACTGAATATTTGAGTTATTTATTTAACAGTTCAGGGATTCAAACGATAGCAGAAGGTGCAAAATAATCAGAAATTCGTTACAATAATACTCAACCTAGCTTTTCCAGTTTTCTGTCATTTTCGATTTCAAAATATGAGTACATCTTATCTCTATGTAGCTTTATACGGAAACTTTTATATTTCATGGGTTAATCTCTCTCACAACCCATGTGTGGGGCGAATCTGCATCTATTGTTCTGCTCTG
>JARSSU010020129.1:0-50230 GCA_029619165.1 Eurosta solidaginis | reverse complement strand
AAATATCAAATATTTTGATTGAGATACTTTATTAAACAAAATAATACATATATAATAACCATTGTTAAATACATTATATTCTATTATTTAGATGTGCTTTTAACTATTTGTTATTTCCGTTTGTTATTTTTAGCAATTTTTATACTCAGTTGAGCAGAGCTCACAGATTATATTAACTTTGATTGGATAACGGTTGGTGGTACAGGTATAAAGGAATCGAAATAGATATAGACTTCCATATATCAAATCATAAGTATCGAAAAAAATTTGATAGAGCCATGTCCGTCCGTCCGTCTGTCCGTTAACACGATAACTTGAGTAAATTTTGAGGTATCGTGATGAAATTTGGTACGTAGGTTCCTGGCCACTCATCTCAGATCGTTATTTAAAATGAACGATATCGGACTATAACCTCGCCCCACTTTTTCGATATCGAAAATTTCGAAAACCGAAAAAATGCGATAATTCATTACCAAAGATGGATAAAGCGATGAAACTTGGTAGCTGAGTTGAACTTATGACGCAGAATAGAAATTAGTAAAATTTTGGACATGGGCGTGACCCGCCCCCTTTTAAGCAAGGTAATTTAAAGTTTTGCAAGCTGTAATTGGCAGCCGTCTAAGATGTCATAATGAAATTTAGCAGGAACGTTACTCCTAGTACTGTATGTATGCTTAATAAAAATTAGCAAAATCGGGAGAACAACAACGCCCACTTATTTGTTTTTAAGTCAAATTTTTAGCAAAAAGTTTTATATCTTTACAGTATATAAGTAAATTATGTCACCATTCGACTTCAGTAATGATTTGGTGAAACAAAATACAAAAATAAAGAAATTTCAAAATGGGCGTGGCTCCGCCCTTTTTCATTTAATTTGTCTAGCATACTTTTAATGCCATAAGTCGAACAAAATTTACCAATCCTTATGAAATTTTGTAGGGGCTTAGATGCTAGAACGATAATTATTTTCTGTAAAAAAAGGGCGAAATCGGTTGAAGCCACGCCCAGTTTTTTATACACAGCCGACGTCTGTCCTTCCGCTCGGCGTTAACACGATAACTTGAGCAAAAATCGATATATCTTTACTAAACTCAGTTCACGTACTTACCCGAACTCACTTTGTATTGGTGTAAAAATGGCCGAAATCCGACTATGACACGCCTACTTTTTCGATATCGAAGTTTACGAAAAATGAAAAAAATTACATAATTCTATACCAATACGAAAAAAGGGATGAAACATGGTAATTGGATTGGTTCATTGACGCATATAACTTTAGAAAAAGAAAAAATTTGGCAAAATGTGTCACACCTACCATATTAAGTAGAAGTAAAATGAAAAGCTCTGCAGGGCGAAATCAAAAGCCTTGGAATCTTGGCAGGAATACTGTTTGTGGGTATTACATATATAAATAATTAGCGGTACCCGACAATGATTTTCTGGGTCACTCTGCTCCACATTTTGATATTTGTTGACGATACACTAAAAATGTACATCTTAGCGAGTGACCTCTAACTGTACCTGAAGACCCTTAACCATACTTCCTTGGAAATAGCATACGAATTCGAACAAATTCTCTGAGTAGCGCTGTATCTAAATTTCGACTCTTGTTTCAGATTTGAATTTGCGAAGGCTAATTTTAGCAAACTAATCAAACCTTATCTACAGTGGCTTTGCCAAATACGGTGGAGATATTGACCAAAATATTCTGACTTCTATAGCAAAATTTACGGTATTTTGGAAAACCCGTACCTACGCGAAAACGTGTGTCTACCGAACCAGTCCAAATATGATTCTTTAAAGAGATGAGTCTTAAAAAACAGAAAATCGCGCTTCTTCAAATTATTCAAAAAGGTCGGGCCCTCATTACGATTACTTGCAGTACTCTATTTCATGCGTCATAAATATTTTGAATTAAACAAAAAGTGCTATAATACAACATACTGCAGATGAAAGGAAAATAACTTGCAATCGAAAGCCTTCTATGGTTTCGTGAACTCTCAACGAAGGGTTAAAGCAGAGTTGATAAACGTACTAGCTTAAACTGATCCAGAAGATTTGTCTCTAGCGACGAACAAGATATTGCTAATTCTTTGCACAATTTTTCAAGTCCAACTATTCAGCTGAACTACTCTTTTAAATGAATACTCCATTTCAACTTAACTCACTTAACACAGTATATATATTCAGCAATAACTCTCCTCATGAAGTTTTTTATATTTAACGTCTTTGAAGGAATCTTACAAGTCGGTCCTGATTTAATTCCACTTGCTTTCTTATGCGATGAACGACATTTATCAGCCCTGACTCATTTATTCAACCTGTCCCTAAAACATAGAATTTTCCTTCTGCTTGGAAGGTATCTTTTCTCTCATACCCCTCCACATAACGTGTGCAGTATGTCGTGTGTAGAAACTACCGAGGAATGTGCAAAGTTGTGTGTGTGCTGTGCGAGGCAACCCAAAGTTTGTTTGAAGCTATAGTTACAACAGATAACTTTTTCCATTTCTACTGCGATTGTAGAACAGCAACATGGATTCTGTAAAAGGCAAATTTACCATTACTAATCTACATGCACTTCACACCTCAAGTGCTTCATAATGGATTTAGAGAAAATCTCACATCACACCAGATGTTATATTTATAACCGATTTCACTGGTAAAGCATTTGACAAAGTATCCCCACTCCCATACTTATCCTACAAGGCTATAATCGGACTTGAGGTTTCCACACCTGAGTCTCACCCAGTGGATCTCGTGTCGTATCTCTGCGGTGAACGCAAAATTTATTTTTAAAAATACTCTTTCTAATGTCATTAATGTTTCCCTCTGGCGTCCCACAGGGCAGCCATCTAGTCCATCTGTTCTTGCTTGTTATTAATGAATTTGTACCACAATAAATGTCCCACAAAAATCCTAATGTATGCGATGATGTAAAACTAGGTCTTATGCGTCTACCGAAGACGTCCCTTGCTTCAAAGAGGATTTAAACTGCCTAGTTACCTGGCGCGCAACGTGAATCTACAATGCCGGTTAACCCTCAATAAATGTAAATTCTATGTCCCTCTCTCGGAGATCTTGCCAGCACCTCTTATGTAATTAATAATTTATGTCTTTCATCACTAAACTATTTTGTGGACTTGGGAGTCACGATAGATACACTAAACTTAGTTTCAACCTTCATATTAATGGTACTATCAATAAGGCTAGAGGTGTTCTTTCATTCGTGAAACGGTTGGTCCAAGAATTTAGTGACCCTTATGTAACTAAAGCACTTTTCACACTTTAGTTAGACCAATATTAAATACGGATCAGTAGTCTGGTCACCGAGTCTATCATATCGAGTCATGCAGATAGACATGAATCAGTACAAAAGCAATTTCTACTCTTTAAAAAGTTTTCAGTGGACTCTGCGTATATATCTTCCCCTTATACTAGTCGGTTGAAGCTTATCAATCTTCCACTCTTGCAAGACGTAGAGAAATGCTAGAGTATATATTTTTGGCTAAACTACTGAATGGATTGATTCATCTAGCCCAATTCTCTTAAAGGGAGTTTAACTTTAACGTCCCATTACGAGTGTCAAAACTTACAAACCTCTTCTTTTGAGGCATGTAGAACTAATTTCGAATTAAATATACGCAACTTTCGGTGTTTGTGTCATGATTCAACACTCATTCTAGTTCGTTTGATATACGATTCACTTTTTAACCATAATGAACAACTGTCCTATGCTACTGCTAATTCGTACAAAAAAAAATATAAAATTTCGTACTAAAAGTTCACTTACTTAACAATACTAAATTGCATATTTCTACTGTACTTTATAATACTCAGCTGATGTATATGTAGCTGAGCATTTAGATCTCAACGCTTAGACAACCTCCGCCTGTCAACAACTCGGCAAATGCAAAAACAATCCGCGCGTAATGCTGAGTGCGCCCCTACGCGTCGGTTGGGCGGCTTTGGAGGGTATAATCCGTTGGTATTATTATTATTATTATTATCTCGAACGCCTTCACATATACAACGTATCACCACTCCCTTTTAAAATACTCATTAACACCTTTATATGATACCCATATTGTACAAACACTTCTGGAGTCACCCCTGGTCCACCTTTATGGCGATATCTCGAAAGGCGTCCACCTTTAAACTAAGGCCCACTCCTTTTAAAATACTCATTACACTTTTTCATATGATACCCATATCGTAAAAACAAATTCTAGAGTCACCCCTGGTCCACCTTTATGGCGATATCTCGAAAGGCGTCCACCTTTAGAACTAAGGCCCACTCCCTCTTAAATACTCTTTAATACCTTCCATTGATACACATGTCATACAAACACATTTCAGTTACCCTAGGTCATTTCTACATGGTGATTTCCCTTTTTTTTCCTCCATAGCTCTCGCTGAGTATGTATGTTCGGTTTACACCGAACTTAGCCTTCCTTACTTGTTTTTTACTGCTTTTATCATTTTTAAACTTTTTCTATTTTTAACTGCTTAGTCGTTTTTGAAACCACTTCAATTCTTTTATTTTTCAGTTATTTCTACCATTTCGATGCGTCACTACTGCACATTTATTAGAGAGTTATACCGTTTTTCCATAAATGAAGCTAATATCTTTGTAAATATCACTATTATTTTCTAGATTAATATGGTATGTGTATGTAATCGTGCTCTTTTTATTTAGTTGATTTATGGAAAGATGTGTAACTCGACTTATACCATTATCCACACATCCCCTCAATTACTGTACTACTTATGATATATCAGGAATATTATTGATGCCACTACAAAACTAACCTCAACATGTTTAGATAATGTTATATGTTTGCAACTTTTTTTCCAAAAGAAAACAAGCCCAGGAATTTTTTCAGCTTCATTCGTACAAAAGTACATGCATAAATATGTATCTACCCATCACAATAAAAGCTTTTTACAATTTCTTTTCTGTTTCACGCGGATTAGAATTTTTAAAGTTTATATTCGGACTCATTTTCCAACTCATTGCATTTTGTAGATTTACTCATATCACACATGAAAATCAGAGAAGCGATAACATCTGTGTAGTCTCATTAGCTGGTATGGGGGCAAATCGTCCAGAATCGCAAAAATTGGTGTGTGTACTGCAACGATTCCATGCTGTCCGATTAAGAATTGCCAATACGGCAGTCATTTGTTATAGCTAATTCTGCTCTGCGATCTTTTTTGTTCCATTTGTTCATTATAAGACCAAAACCACTGGTCATACACAGGTCGACCGTATCAAATGAGCACAATAATGGACTATATTTTACTTTATTTTTGCAAAAGGTATATTCTTTTATACATTCACGCAAGATATAAAAATATAATTTAATGCGTATAATGAATTGCATTTTCTCAGTGGTTATTGGGTCATATGCATTTTTTATTGATTTGGTTTCTGCGTGGCATCATTATATTTAATTCACATAGTAATTTTTAAGCGCAATGAAAAGGTTCATCCTAGTTAGTCAGCTAGCGGTAAGTGGAAGACTTTCCCCACTTTCCATTCTACTAATACGTTAATTGACGATAGCAACAAGAAACTCCGAGATCCACGCAATACCGGGGCCTTTTAACATGTTCGCGGACACCAAATACCCTGCAAAAATCGCGAGTACTCCATGCATGCATGTATGGAGTACTCGCTATGGACCAAGCGAGTGCTCCAAATTACCACAATTCATACAAAAATATGGTCCAATTAACATTGCGATGTCCTAGGACCGGACCACATACTCCAGCTCCGCATTACATCAGAGTAATCCATGGAGTACCCACAGTCCAATAAACTTCGTGTAGTGATTACAATCGTTAAAAACGAGCAATGATCGGCTTACAACATGTTCGTGTAGAAACATGAGTTGGTCCATCGCTGCATTACAGTGGAGTAGAATGGTAAGTACTCCAGTGGACCACATGGTCCAACGATTTTTGCAGGGTATGTCAGGTAGCTATAAAAATATACAATCAATTATAAGTAATAATAATTATGAATGTATATTAATTACAAGAAATAAAGGTGTCTAAGTTCGGGTGTAACCGAACATTATATACTCAGCGTGAACTTCAATTGTACATTTCATTTCAGATAAATTACTTTTCTACATAACACGTGGCACCGCCCGTTTAAAAAAAACGTCTCCCCATTTGCTCTTACAATAAAACTTGACAAGTGAAATAACATTGATTCAAAACTATTTTTGCTAAGTTATAGCTTATTATTCTAGTCTACGACCCTTTTAAACTTATTTTATATCTAAGTTGCCATGGTCTTTACCGATCCCGTCCAAATAGGAAAATATGTGTACACAATTTCATTACGATATGCAAATTTTTCTTCGAGTTATGGCTCCCGAAACATGGAAAATTGCTTAGTCATAAAAGGGGCGGTGCCACGCCCATTTTTTTAAATTTGAAGTTTTCCTATTTACTGTTATCAATCCAATTGGGAAATGAATTGCCATTGATATACAGCTCTTTTTGGCAATGATATATCTTATTTTATTCGTCCACGACCCTTTTTAAAATCTTTTATATAAAAGTGGGCGTGGTCCTTAACCAATTTCGTTAAATTTTCTTCAAAGCATTCCTTATAGTAAAGGCAACCTCTCTGCCGAATTTTGTTACGATTAGTTTAACGATTTTTGATTTATGATTAATAATATTTGTAAAATAGATTTTATCACAAGGGGCGGTGCCACGCCCATTTTAAAAATTGTATTTATATTTTTATCAAAAGTCTCTTGAGAAGGACGGATGCAGCAAGGTAATCGCATATGCAGATGACCTTGTGCTGTTAGTTAGCGGGAAGTTTCCGCAGACCCTATGCGATATATTGCAAACAAAGCTGAGACTGGTGGAGAACTGGACCAGGAGTAAAGGTCTATCGGTCAATTTAGCCAAAACTGAACTGGTTCTGTTCACCAGGAAATATAAGATACCTGCGTTGCAGCTGCCGGTGCTAGCGGGTATGACCCTGACGCTGAGGGACTCTGCCAAATACCTACGAGTAATTTTGGATAGGAAACTATCCTGGAGGGAAAACGCTCAGGAGCGTGTGAAAAAAGCAACAGTGGCACTGTACAGCTGTAGGGGAGCTGTTGCGCGAAGATGGTGATTATCACCGGATATTACCCTGTGCCTCCACACCGCTGTGGTTAGACCAATTCTTTTATACGGGGCAGTGGTCTGGTGGACGAGCTTAGATACTAAATCAATCCTACGGGTATTGCAGAAGGTACAAAGAAGTGCTCTAATCTGCGTGGGGGTGCCCTGCGCACCACCCCTGCGGAGGCGCTGGACACTATTTTTAATGTTTTCCAATAGCTTTAATGGCCAAGCAATGTGCGGCCTTTTCTGCTCTGCGGCTGCGGGAGTTATACGGATGGAGAGACAATGTGGATGGCCATGCAGCCATCCTTAAGTATCTGGAATCACCTTCGTCGGACTAGCGCGCTCCGACTGTATTTTTCCATATGAAGTACGAGGTTATTATCCCGGATAGGAATATTGGTTGAAGGAGCCGCCGGACCTGAGCTATGGGCTGCAGATATATACTGACGGCTCCAAACTATATTATAAGGTGGGTAGCGGTGTCTTTGCACCTCAATTAGGGTGGAATCTATCATTTATCCTACCCAATCATTGCAGCGTCTTTCAGGAGGAGGTGGCTGCTTTAAAAGACGCCGCTGATCGGCTGGGGAAGGCTGCTCACGGCTGTAACCAAATTTGTATTTACTCTAACAGCCAGGCTGCACTAAAAGAACTTGGATCGGTCACATGTAACTCCAGGACAGTAGAGAAATGCAGCAAATCTCTTAACGAGATCGCTGAGCAAACCTCCCTCAGTCTGGTATGGGGTGCCTGGACACACGAATATACCGGGCAATGAGATGCCTGACGAACTTGCAAGAGGGGGCACATCCGTTCCGCTTTCGCCGTCCTGGAAAGGATTTAGCATATCGCTCGCTACCTGTAAGCTCATTTTTAAAGGGATTTTCCTTAGGGAATCGGGTGTGAGATGAAGAAATCTTGAATCCTGCTACCACTCCAAGCTCGTGTGGCCTGAATGGGACGCGAGACGCACAAAAAGTCTCCTTCTTCTTGTAAGGGGGGCGGGGGGCACTCTCTGGTGGTTGGACTTATAACCGGCCACATAGCAATCGGGAGGCACGCACAACGGCTGGGTGCTCCCTATAATGATTACTGCAGGAGCTGCAAAGCCGAAGAGGAGATAGAAACAGTCAAACATTTTCTGTGCGATTGTCCCGCGCTTTGGCACAGGAGAAAGAAATCTCTGGGATCTCCCTTCTTTGGCGAGCTTTGTGATATGGCTAAGTTGGAACCTAAGAAACTCCTGACGTTTGCTGTATTGAGCTGTTGGTTTGAGTAGGAGAGAGATCCACGTGGTAGACCTTTTGGGCCTAAGTGCACTGGTGCTCGCACCGGTGGCCACTCTAACCTATCAATAATCTCAATATCAGTTCACACGTCAAATTTCAACATTCTATGTGTATTATTTACAAAATAATCATGTTTTTTGTGTTTTCTAAAATGTTATATATATAAAAATTGGGCGTGGTTATCATCCGATTTCGCTCACTTTCAATACCAATTCTGGGTCCAGATAAGCTCGTGTACCAAATTTGGTGAAAATATCTCAATATTTACTCAAGTTATTGTGTTAACGGACAGACGGACAATGATTTTGATATATAGAAGTCTATATCTATCTCGATTCCTTTATACCGGTACAACCAACCGTTATCCAATCAAAGTTAACATGTGTGCAAAGCACGCTGAGTATAAAAACGTATGATTGTATAAAATGAAGTAAATGAATGCATCAGAATGAATGAATGTTAGTGAATTCACCACTCGAAAATCACTGGATTACAAGGCCAGATTTGTAGGTTTTTAAGACCGGCAGATAAATTTTCATTGAGAAGCTTTTCATGGCAGTAATACAGTCGCAGTGTTTCCTAAATAACTGTTTAATTGAAAAAATCTTTTTCTAAATTTTCGATGTTTCTTTGCCTAAGGCTTGACGCAGGATCTTCGGTGTGATAAGCGAAATAGGTTACCACCACACCACGGCGTCCGCGGTAGGGATAATTATACTCATTTACCTTTCTTTCTTCAGTTTCTTCCTTTTCTCTCCTTTCCATTCATTTCCTTTCTTTTCTTTTCCTTTCCTTTCCTTTCCCTTCCTTTCCTTTCCTCATCTTACCTTTCTCTTCTTTTCTTTTCTTTTCATTTCTTTTCTTTTCTTTTCTTTTCTTTTCTTTTCTTTTTCTTTTCTTTTCTTTTCTTTTATATTCTTTTATTTTCTTTTCTTTTCTTCTCTTCTCTTTTCTTTTCTTTTCTTTTCTTTTCTTTTCTTTTCTTTTCTTTTCTTTTCTTTTCTTTTCTTTTCTTTTCTTTTCCTTTCTTTTCTTTTCTTTCTTTATTTTCATTTTATTTTCTTTTCTTTTCTTTTCTTTTCTTTTCTTTTCTTTTCTTTTCTTTTCTTTTCTTTTCTTTCCTTCACTTTCCTTTCCATTCCTTTTATTTCCTTTCCTTCCCTCCCTTTCCTTTCGTTTCGTTTCCTTTCTCTTCTCTAGAGAAGATTTTTTCTCGACTCCACCTCAACTCGAAAAATGTGCTGAATATTTATTTGAGAACTATATATTTATCAAAATCTTTCTAAGATTTCTGAATAATTTCAAAATGATGCCGGAGATCAACTTCAGTATTATAAATTTTACAAAATTTATCAAAGGTTGGATAATCATTGGAGAATGATGTTGGATATCAACTAAAGAACCACCAGGTTTGAGAATAAGTAAAGAACGATGTTGCATATTTGCTTCAGAACTAAATATGTATATATTTATACAAATATGGGAAATATTTTATCCATGTTTGCTGGGTAACCAAATTCCAGCTGTTGTCGTATTTGCAAATTTACTAGATAATGAAAGCCAATATTCCACGAAATTTGGAAATAAAAACCATGTAGTATATATACACATGTAGTTAGTCTTCATGTCCGAAGCATTACCCAGAGGAAGGTATTACAAAAGTTGTATTATATTCTAAGATTTTTATTCATTTAAAAAAAGTGACTTTATTTCTATTTCAGTGACTTCGTCACCCCTTAGCTGTAACCCAGAATGCAGTTATCCACTGGGTTCGGATTTAAGAAGATGGACAACCATTCATCTGAAAAAGTAAAACAATGAAACTCCTTCTCAAACCCTCTACACTGAATGAATAAATTTTCTATTTTAGTCATATTACATACAGTAAGGATATGCAAATAAAAGCTGACCAGAATTTTAAGGTTACGCCTGCTACTATAGCACTGCACAATAGCACTATCAAAAAGTGTAACAGTCATTCGTTTCTACTCTGTAAATTAGAGGCTAAACCTGAGGCCTTGGATTTCGCAACATGTATCATTTGTTACCTGACGACGTTAGTAAATAGTCAGCAAAGCGATACTAATGGGTTGATTAAATGATTGTTTATGTGCATAGCAACCATTTAATATTAATTGCGCTGACGAATCCATATAAATTCAATTTCTTAATCAATATGCCCTCAGTACTTCATCATTATTTTGCAAAATATTTGACAGTCTTCTAAACAAACATAAACCAACGAAGCAAAGAAAGTGGTCCTTTGGGACCATTATGTCAAACCCATTTCGGCTACATAAAACAAATCCACCTACATATGTACATACATACGTACACAGCGAAAAAGGCATACGCGGTTGCAACGACAAGGTCCAGGTTTTCAGTGCAGGTTTAAACATCAGTAAAAGTTCGATAATACAACATTTTTCTCTTTATCTTGGCTTAAGCGGCAGGGCAAAGTTCTAGTCAAATATAACTGCAGGTTAAACATGCATTTAAAAACCGAGTCGGTCCCGGTTTATGAATTTTTGTTTGTTAATATGACTTATTTCTTATGCAATGTTAAAAGAAAGCAAAATTTTAGGTAAATCCACTCCTCATAATATTAATATAATCAAGTCAAAATATTTAGGGGGATATGCGAAATTGTGAACGTGACGCCTTGTTTAGCCTAATTTACACTACATTAGCTGTCAATGCAAACATGCGATATTTTGTTATCAAAACTTGTAAATAAATAAGAAAATTACTTTCCTTGTGAATTAGTTACAGGGTGTATATATGTGAAATGGCCAATATTTCTAGAAGTTCGATTAAACTTTATGTTTATAATTCATACCGATAAAACAAAAACACCATAATTTATTGAAGCTCCAATTGTTTCCAAAGCTAAAGGGATAAACTTGTTTTGAAATTATTTGTTTCTTGTGATTCGCACATTGTGATTCTTCGATTGTTTTTTACACAAAACTAATTTTAGTTAGGGCGCCCAAAATTGCAGGGTTAAACCCTAATTAGATTAAACAAGCACTGAAAAACACAGCATAAGTGTAGTGGTTCACAACGACGAAACAAAAATACATGTTCTATGATTTTTTCGAAATTTGAACTATAATATTTAGAGTTAGGGATATATTGCGGAAATTGTCTTCACAGATCGTGATAACCCTATACCAATAATATTTGGTATATGGGTCATACAGTTAACAAATTTCGCCCCAATCCGCTGTAACCTTTTTATAACTAGCTGTAGATCTGAATGTATTTACCTTAAAACAATAATTTTATTATATGAGTCATTCATTGTATTGTGAAAAATATAAGAAACAACTTCCCCCAAATATTGAAAATTTATTACAAAATAAATCGTTCGTATTACACTGAATTCAAAAAAAAAGAAATTAAATCGTGTATATGTCAGGGCACTTGGTTTCTAATCGAGTGCTCAAGTTTACGGTCGATTAAAAATTCTTTGTCATAACATTGAAATTTTCCCCAATTTAAAGAAAATTTTGTGTACAATTTCGCAATAATGTCGGTAATGTCATTTGAGGTTGTTTCGCACTAATTTTATAATTTTTCGAAATTTCGATATCGATTATGTTTAATGTGGGCTTGGTAAGCGATTTTGTTACATTTCATATAGTGTAAATATGTAATAAATAGCAAGAACAAACCCCATGCCAATATTTATTTTTATACTCAGCTGAGCAGAGCTCACAGAGTATATTAATTTTGTTTTGCATAACGGTAATCCGTAACGGCATAAACTAATCGAGATATATTAGACTTCTATATATCAAAACGATCTGGGCGAAAAAAGAAATTCATTTAGCCGTGTCCTTCCGTCCGTCCGTCTGTCCGTTAACACGATAACTTGAGTAATTTTGAGGTATCTTGATGAAATTTGGTACGTAGGTTTCTGGCACTCATCTGAGATCGCTATTGAAAATGAACGAAATCGGACTATAACCACGCCCACTTTTTCGATATCGAAAATTTCGAAAAACCGGAAAAAGTGCGATAATTTATTACCAAAGACGGATAAAGCGATGAAACTTGGTAGGTGAGTTGACCTTATGACGCAGAATAGAAAATTAGTAAAATTTTGGACAATGGGCGTGGCACCGCCCGCTTTTAAAAGCAGGCAATTTAAAAGTTTTGCAAGCTTTAATTGGGCAGATATCATGAAATTTTTATATGTGTGTGAAATTACTATATGTGTGCTAAATAAAAATTAGCAAAAAAAAATTTTTTTTAAAGTCTAATTTTAACAAAAAATTTTAATATCTTTACAGTATATAGGTAATTATATCAATATTCAACTCCAGTAATGATATGGCGCAACAAAATAACGAAATAAAAGAAAATTTAAAAATGGGCGTGGCTACGCCCTTTTTCATTTAATTTGTCTATAATTATTTTAATGCAATAAGTCGAACAAAAATTTACCAATCATTTTGAAATTGGTAGGGGCATAGATTCTATGACGATAACTGTTTTCTGTGAAAGTAGGTGAAATTGGATTAAGCCACGCCCAGTTTTTATACACAGTCGACCGTCTGTCTTTCCGCTCGCCGTTAACACGATAATTTGAGCAAAAATCGATATATCGTTACTCAGCTTAGTTCACGTACAAATATGAACTCACTTTATCTTGGTATACAAAATGGCTGAAATCCGACTACGACAACGCCCACTTTTTCGATATCGCAAATTACGAAAAAATGAAAAAATGCCATAATTCTATACTAATATGAAAAAGGGATGAAAAATGGTAATTGGATTGCTTTATTGATGCAAAATATAACTTTAGAAAAAACTTTGTAAAATGGTTGTGACACCTACCATATTAAGTAGAAGAAAATGAAAATGTCAGCAGGGCGAAATCAGAAGCCTTTGGAATCATGGCAGAAATACTGTCCCTGGTTTTATATATATAAATAAATTAGCGGTACCCGGCATATGATGTTCTGGGTCACCATGGCCACATTTTGGTCTATATCTCGAAAACGCCTTCACATATACAACCAAGGCCCACTCCTTTTTAAAACCCTCATCAATACCTTTCAATTGGTACCCATATCCTACAAACACATTCTAGAGTCACCCCTGGTCCACCTTTATGGCGATGTCTCGAAAATGCGTCCACCTATAGAACTAAGGCCCACTCCACTTTAAATACTCATTAACACGGTTCATTTGATACCCATATCGTACAAACCCATATAGAGTCACCCCTGGTCCACCTTTATGGCGATATCTCGAAAAGGCGTCCACCTATAGAACTAAGGCCCACTCCCTTTTAAATACTCATTAACACCTTTCATTTGATACCCAATCGTACAAACCCATTATAGAGTCACCCTGGTCCACCTTTATGGCGATATTTCGAAATGGCGTCCACCTATAGACTATGGCCCACTCCCTTTTAAAATACTCTTTAATACCTTCCATTTGATACCCATGTCATACAAACACATTCCAGGGTACCCAAGGTTCATTTTTTTGCATGGTGATTTTCACCCTATTTTGTCTCCAAAGTTCTCAGCTGAGTATGTAATGTTCAGTTACACCCGAACTTAGCCTTCCTTACTTGTTTCTTCTAATTATGTGCGGTGTTACACTCAAAAGAAAATCCTAAAAAATCCTGAAAATGAAGAAAAAATGGATAGATTTTTCACCATAGAAACGCTCTTCTTAATTTAAACAAGTAATTTTTATAGGAGCAATTTTCTTAAAAATGAAGGGAGTTGTATAAAAAAATTAAAAAATTTAATTCTGTAACTGTCACGGGCATGAATTTCTAGTCGAGATTCAGAACTACTCTATTCACTGAGCTAATGTTTTATTTTCATGTATGTAAATACTGTGAGAAATATAAAATCAAGTATTCTTGATAAAACAAGTTGGTTTAAATGAGCACCGATCCGCATAATACACCGCAGTTTCACAATCAACATTTAACATACAACTCTGTACCCACACACACACCTACACGCATACACAATGTAACACAACACAAAAAGAAACGTCAGACACAATTGTAACAAGAGGACACAAAAAAGTTAGAAGTTTGCGATCAGCGAAGCGATCAACGCATCTACACTCCGTGCTCCCGAAATAAATTTGAAGTTTGAATTTTAAATTACCGGTACATTTTTTCGTAAGTACTAAGTGCCGTGTGGCCGCCCCTACGTCCCTTGAAGTACCATATAGTGTTCCAACCCCATATCTATTTATTTATGGTCCTTCGAGTTCGGGTGTAACCGAACATTATATACTCAGCGTGAGCTTCAATTGTACATTTCATTTCAGGCAAATTACTTTTTCTACATAGCACGTGGCACCGCCCGTTTAAAAAAAATTTCTCACCATTTCTTCTTACAATGAAACTTGATAACTGAAATATGATTGATTCAAAACTATTTTTTGCTAAGTTATAGCTTCTTATTCTAGTCTACGACAATTTTAAACTTGTTTTATATCTAAGTTGCCGTGGTCTTTAACCGATACCATCCATTTTACTAGAAATATTTTCTGTTATAAGGAAAATATGTGTACCAAATTTTATTACGATCCGTTAATTTTTCTTCGAAACATAGAAAATTGCTTAGTCATAAAAGGGGCGGTGCCACACCCATTTTTTTTTAAATTTGAAGTTTTCCTATTTATTGTTATAAATAAACTTGGGAAATGAAATACCATTGATATAGAGCTCCTTTTTGCAAAGATATAGCTTATTTTATTCGTCCACGAACCTTTTAAAAATCTTTTATATAAAAGTGGGCGTGGTCGTTACTCGATTTCGTAAATTTTTCTTCAAGCATTCCTTATAGTAAAGGCAACCTCTCCGCCAAATTTTGTTACGATAGGTTTAACAATTTTTGATTTATGATTAATATATTTGTAAAATTGATTTTACCACAAGTTAAAAAAATTTCAAATATTTATCAAGAGTCTCATATCAGTCCACACCTCAAATTTCAACATTCTAGGTGTATTATTTACTAAGTAGTCAGGTTTTTTGTGTTTTCTAAGATGTTATATATATAAAAGTGGGCGTGGTATCATCCCATTTCGCTCCTTTTCAATACCAATCTATTCTGGGTCCAGATAAGCTCGTGTGCCAAATTTGGTGAAGATATCTCAATTTTTACTCAGTTATCGTGTTAACGGGCAGACGGGCGGACATGGCTCAATCAAATTTTTTTTCGATACTGATGATTTTGATATATGGAAGTCTATATCTATCTCGATTCTTTTATACCTGTACAACCAACCGTTATCCAATCAAAGTTAATATACTCTGTGTCCAAAGCACGCTGAGTATAAAAATAGGCCACCAACGAAAATTCTGCTACCAGCTTTAACAAGCTACGTCTACATATGAGTATGTCTTTTTTCAACACCATTCCACCATTCCCGGAACTATCGAAAAACGCGGTAATATTGTGACGAATATTAGTGACACTAAGTGATACTCCCATCACTAATGTGATACTAAGTAAATAAAGCCACAACAACAATAAAGCAAGCTGCTACACTTGTATGTACATAAACAAATTAATCTTTATGTCTACACGCATACGTGTGGGCAACAGAGAGAGATACTCTTTCCTCAAAGTAATGGAATACTTATACAGAAATAAGAAATTCTTACTCGTTAAATTAAAATTTAAAAAAAATTTATTTTTTAATTAGTTGATATATATATAATTTTCTCCATGTTTAAGAAAATTATTCCAATAACCAAGGAATAAAACATCTTTGTTTTTGAGAAAAACATTAATCAAGATTAAAGAAAGCGTTTCTATTGCGCAAAACCAATCCCGTTCTTCTTCGTTTTCAGGAGCTTTAGGAATTTTTTTTTGAGTGCGCTAATTTTACAAAATTTCATCACATTTCAAATTTCGGCACAAACTCAGCCATAAGTTACGTAGTTTTCCCATTTTTCGATATTTCGATATATTTTTTTCTAAAGAGGACGTGGTCGCCTACCAATTTTCAAGGACAACCTTCGGCTTTTGATTTGCTGGAGAGAAACTTTTAAGTTGTCTTCTTCTAAATGTGGGCTGTCAATACTATATCATATTTCATTATTTTTTTGGTCTTTGCTTATGCATTTTTGCTTTTTTTACATTTTTCGAAATTTCGATATCTATTTTTGTTTTAAGTGGACGTGATTTGGTAAGGTTAGGGTAGGTAAAGAGGGCGCGCGTGGGTGTTACCCACACTTCCACTCAGAGCAATTTTTGTCCATTGTGAGTGCCCTCAGTAAGTACGGGGTGGTGGCAAATTCGTTTAGTCCAATTACCTCTTAGTGGTCCCCAGCGAACCACTTGCTTTCCCTGATGAACCCAAGAAAAAGCGAGACGTCCACCTTCCCAACATCTGCCAGGCTGTCGAAGAACCATGAGCCTAGAAATCTGAGCCTTCTTCTTTGAAGCGCCGGGCATCGGCAGAGAAAGTGGTAGATCGACTCCTCCTCATCCTGACAGCTTCTGCAGAGGGAGCTTGTTAGTCTTCGCCACCGTCGGAGCATTGGTGCGATAGCACAATGATCTGTGATGACACCCGGTACCTTCACCGCAGATTTGTTCAGTTTGAGAAGGAAGCTGGTGCCCTTCCTATCCAAGCATGGCCATAAGGACCTTGAGACTTCGCAGTTAACCCTATTGGTCCATAGCAAGTCCGTTGCCCTCTTTTCATATTCGTCGATTCTCCCTAGGAGATAACTCAGCGGCGGTCCTATGGAGCTGTCCACCTCACTTATGCCTAAGTCGGAACCTTTCCTAGCTATCTCATCCGCGAGTTCATTCCCTTCAATGCCACTGTGCCCAGGGATCCAGCAAAGGGAGACATTGAGATGACTACGTGATTTGGTAAGTTTTCATAAAATGTACATATATACTATAGAAGGGAGAACATTCATGCCAAATTTAAACATGATATCTTTAAGGGCTTTTGATTTACGGCTTGAAAAACTTTTTAATTTTCTTCTCCTAAATGTTGGACAGTGCCACGCCCATTTTTCAAAATTTTTCATATCCACATATTAAGTTTCATCATTTGGTCGGAAATTAGAAATTAATTTTAGCATTTTTTTCCTTTTCCGAAATAAGCCAGTATACTAATTTGGTGATGATATCTCAATTTTGGCTCAAGTTATCGTGTGACGGCCGGACGGACATGCCTTAATCAAATATTTTTCGATGCTGATAATTTTGATATGAGGAAGTACATATCACTCTCCTTTATGCCATTACTACTCCAGTTATCCAATCAAAATTAAAATACCCTTGTAACATACAGTAAACGCTGGATATAAAACAATGCCACCATGCAATATGACCACTTTTTTTATTTTGAACAGGGGTTTTGGTTATATAAGGGAGTTTGTATCTTAAGGAATATTCAATACAATTGATACCTCTTAGGTATTTAATGACTCTTGCTATAAGAATATGGGTACGATTAAATAAGCTTTATGTATATTTGGAGTCATACTCAATAATCACCTAAGTAAATAAATAAAAATGTAAGGCGCGATAACCTCCGAAGAGATCTAAGGCCGAGCTTCTCTTCCAATTTGCGTCGTGCTCCTCTTTATTTTCCCTACAAATAGGCCGGACGGGACCTACATGTTTTATGCCGACTCCGAACGGCATCTACAAGGCAGATGAGTTTTCACTGAGAGCTTTTCATGGCAGAAATACACCCGGAGCGCTTGCCAAATACTGCCGAGGGGCGACCCCCCTTTAAAAAATTTCTTCTAATTGAAAAACCTTATTTCTAAAATTTTGATGTTGCTTTGCCCGGGGTGCGAACCCAGGGCATACGGTGTGATAGGAGGATCACGCTACCATCACACCACGGTGGCCGTCACCTAAGTACCAGTTATATAGTTATTTTTATTCTTCTCCATCCCTTATTCCCAGCTCCACTCCCTGGGTACTGAATACGAAGGACGATCGACTAGTATTGTAGTCCTTTGCCTCGTAATGAGAGGCTTTTCCTGCCTTATGAATAAAGATAACCGTGACACTTCGCTTTGCACATGGGATACAGTTAGCATCAAAAAATGAATATTCCGGGTATTTACCCATAAAAATGGTAAATACCCGGTACAATCCGAACTCTAGCCATGGGTCAGAACTCGGTGACAATGCAACATTTGATAAAAAAAATTCGCTAGGTGGCACGCGGATCGAGATAGCAAGAAATCAACTCTTAATTTGGGAATCTTTCAATCCATCTTCTCGGTTACCTAGAGACTTGAAACTAGCACTTAGTTATTAGTTAAAGGCCTGGTGATAATACAACTTATAGAAATAAAGTTCCGCTAGGTGGCACGCTAGTCAAGATAACTGCAAATCCTTTAAAAACGGCGGGAATCTTGCGATCGATTTTCGAGTAACTTCCCGATGAGCTAGAGACATGAAACTTGGACCGTAAGTCATAACCCGGTGACAATGCAATATTTTGTCAAAAAAATTCCTCTAGCTGGCGCATGGATCGAGATATTGAGAAAACTAATTTTAAATTGGGAATTTTGCAATCCATTTTTAACTAACTTCCTGGATATCTAGAGACTTGAAACCTGAAATATAGTTTAAAACTCGGTGACAGTGCAATGTTTGATCGAAAAATTTGAGCTACGTAACGCACAAGTCGAACTATTTAGAAGATTAGGTCATACCTTCATGGCTAGCCTCCTGAGTGTTGCAGGCGTTGTAGAATTCCACCTCGTTGAAGGCTCAACTCAATACACGTCCTTGCATACTTTTAGGCGTAAGCGACTTTCACCACGATTCTTTTAGACTTTCAGGCGTATGCGAATTTCACCACGATTTTCAGCTGTGCAAATTAATTAGCTGAAAAACGAGGTGGAATTCTCTTGTTATGATGCACATTCACCAGCAATGAAAATTCACCACACCATCAATTGTGTTGAACTTACTTCCCCAACAATTGTGATCATATTCACCAACAACGATTGCGTGGCACTATCCGGCTTCACCAGTTATGAGAATAATCGCCAACAATAATCATTCACCACATGCATCCTCTTTCTCCAACTCACCCGCTACACCAATATCAAGAACATCGAACAGCTATAATCATTGTTTACTATATAGTTTGGCAGCTTAATTCGAGATTATGTTGCGAATAGAATGGAAGGCACTCGCAGGCCGTGAAAATAGGCACTCGAATGGAGTGGAATGAAGAACAGTAGGAAGACCAGAGTTGCATTGGATCAATCATTGCATCAATATTGAAGATAAATTTAGAAAAAATAATTAAATACTTAAGTATAAGCAAACATTTTCTTTCAATTACTGCAATTAAGGTGTCCTAGATGCTATATATTCCAAAATTATAACATTTTATGTCTGTTTAAAAATTTAACTTCAATTTCCCTAAGATTTCCGTAATATGGCCATTAGTGATGTTTGTGTGTGTGTGCAAATTTTGAGCGATCAGCTGTTAGTTGCGCTACTTGGTAAAGTTTACAATGGCTATAATAATTCACCGATTTATATGTAGCACACATACATCTTTCTACAGTCACCTAAGCCGAATACAGATATAGACGTAGTACGTCCGAGCAACACCAAAGAACAAATAAATAAAGATAAGAATTTTCACTTAGGAATCACTTAAATTACTAATCAAAGTTGCAATTGCCTTTTCGTAGGCATTACTAAAAAAATTTAAAATAAAAAGATGATAAAAAAATTTTAAGGACTACCTTTATATAAATGGACTAAAAAATAGAAGCAATTTTTCCTTTAATACAGACATAGTCTTGTTGAATTTTGACTAAAAAACTTTAACAATAGCTCTTGTAAAAGAATTTTGGGATTTAAAACTATAAAGGTGGGGCGCAATATTTCAATTTAAGGCAAACCATGTACTTGGGATTAACTAAATGATTATTTAAAATTTAAACACGCGCTCTACCTTCATAATTTTAAATCGGAAAATTCTTTTACAAGAGCTATTGTTAAAGTTTTTTAGTCAAAATTCAACAAGACTAGGTCTGTAAAAAAAAATAAATTGCCTTCTATTTTTTGGTCCTTTTATATAAAGGTAGTCCTTAAATTTTTTTTATCATCTTTTTATTTTATTAAAACGCCAAGCGTACATACGTCATGTCGCAACTGTTCCACTCGTTCCCCTGTTATTGTTGTGTACACTTTAATATACTATTATGTTCTTAAACAATATGTAGAATTGAAATCAAAGATTATAATAGCCAGTACATATATATGCCGATTATGACAATGATGAAAGTGATATTGAAAGTAATAAAAATATCTGGTACATATTTCTATTGAGCCTTAATATATAATAAATTAAATTAACAAAATGGATACTACAAGCGAATTGTTAACCCTTTCCAAACGGCCTGATGTTTCCTGCACGTGCCAAAACATTCGTTCCAGAGTTTGTAATTTTAAAAGCATTCAGAGTAGTTCGACTTAAAACTTTATGTCTTCCTCATACTCAATTCGAAAATATAAATGTGGGCAATTTATAAATGATAAATCAATAGCGAGTTATTCCCTTTTATTTGTAGCAAATTTAAAAACCAATACTGGGCGTGAACACGCTACATGCATTTTAAAAACCCGCACGTCCCAATTCGTAATTTTTATTCGGTCAATGCTATTGAAAAATTGCAAACCGAGGAATGGCAACGCCCACTTTTTCGTTATAAAATCTTAGATTTGCAATTTTTAATGGTTCAAATAGCGTTAAAGGGGCGATAGTTAATGTATTGATTCTAAAATTCATGCGCACATACATACGTGGATAAGTATCCGTTAATGCTTTCCATATCCAAATGTATGTGAGGTTGTATGAGAATGAAGTATGCCCGTTACCACATGTGTTAATGACTTCATTCTGTTGGATATTTATTATAACTGGCGGCATTAAAGGGTTGTCATTGATTTAAATCAGATAATAGGCTATTTAATTCAATAATAATGCCTTTTAACCCCGCGGTATTTCACTTATACGCTCTCGCTACCTTTATTTAACATATTTTTGCCTCTATTCCAGTCTGGTAGTAACATTCTTGTCTTTGGCTGTCTATTCCGATCCGGTAGTAACTTTCATAACTTGGGCCTAATAAGTTGGTTAATAGGTGAAAGAAATGAACTGAAAGTGAGTTTACTTGAACCGGAAACGAAACTTAAAAAAAAACTGGGAGTCGGAATCAGAACCGAAATAATAAGCCAGGTAGTCAAAAAGTATCCAATAAAAAAAAATTAAATAATCCAAAAGGCTAATAAATTCACAAACTCCAATAATTATGGGTTATAGATATGACGAAAGCCCAAAAAGCCAATTTTTGGCAATGGCATGGTTATGGCTAAGGAGTTATGTTAAGGCACCATTACCCTATAATATTATTCCGATAGGGTGGGTTACATCAGCTGTTTTATATGGATATAGATAGCGCAAGTTTTCCAGAGCTCTTTCGAGACCAGCGCTCTACCATTCGGCCGAAGCAAACATCTAAATTGTTGGGAAAATTTTCAGCTAAATGAAATGTCAATAATTTAACCATTACGAATATTTTTATTACATCACAAGGCACTATAAATATAAAATTGTTGATGTTGAATCGATGCCGCATACACATTAGGCTGGAGCGTCAACATATGGAAAACATTTTTTTCAAGTTTCAGAGTTCTAATAGGGGGGATAGGTGCCTTATAATAACAAAAAAAAATACCCTCTTTTTTTATTGAAATCGGTCAATGTCTTCTGCCTCCGCAGTCCCTTCAAAATTTATAAGAACGCTAAAATGTATATGGTGAAATATTCAAATAATATATAACACTACTCGACAAAAAAATCTCTCCAAGAATGAAAGTACATTTTCATAATGTAAAATCGTCTCCTGATTCCGAATATCACTTCCAGTTATTCATATATGTAATATTTAATTTGTTTATTTTTTAAGGTATTATTCTGAGAATGAATATTGAAGTTTTAAAAAGATTTTAAAAATTACATAAACTATTTGGCTTGAAAATCCTTTTTTGTTTTGAACTTAGCATCAATTTCCGCGTTTCCAACTTGGCTTTTATTGCACATAATCGTGACTTTCTTGAACACTGATAAACGGCAGATTCGGTCGTTATCTTCACAGCTCTCTCAACAGCTTGAGTATGACAAGGAAGCTTTAAAAGCAATGGTTTTTTTCTCACCACCAGATTCTACAATGCCATGAATTTCTGCGTCTGATAAATTTTTCAAAATTTTTCACGATATCTGCTATCTCCGAAAAAGTGGGTTCTCTTGCTGTTTTTAATTGCAATTTCAGTTGACGTCTCGTCCATTCATATAACTTTATCACATCTTCGTATGTAGGTAAAATATTATCTTTTATTTCACAAGTATCCCCAAAAACAGGACATTTCACACTTCGAGTTCTTTGCATACCGACCGATTGAAACCAATAAAAACAGCACTGAAAACAACGCGTGCGTGACAAGTTCCGGTAAATATATTTTCGAATACTTCCGAACTAAGCTTATAAAAAGACTGATTTCTCCGTTTATAATAGATCGAAAAAATTAAGGCACAGGACGGCGATTAATTATAAGCCTACGAGAATTCGACGCGCACCAACATTAAACAAATTTTTTTTTAAAAATGACTCTATTTGCACTGCTTCAAAGAATTTCACTATTGTTTATCTCGCCTACTATTTTTTAGTATTAATACTATGCAACAAGTGTTTTAGGAAACATCATACCCTTTTAACGAATGCAAAAATAAAATTTCTTGGGTAAAAACAGAAAATTTTGGATTGAGGACTTTCAATATAGCAGGGCTTATAAAGTCAAAGGCACATCATAATGTTGTACTAGTAAGCTTAAAATTTTCGTAATTAAATTTACTACAACATAGAAGGGCTAGCTTTTTTTCGTCCATAGACTTTTTTCTGATTTTAAAGTGGTTAAATCTGAAATTTAAAAAAAAATTCGTTATTTTGCAAATTTTTTACGTACCTATAAGAAGTAGTGTTTTGCAAAATTGGGAACTTTCACATTTCACCGCTGCGGAGACAGTTACTCTAATCCGAATTGGACTAAATTTTTCCAGACGTAATTTAAGCCCAAAAGGCACCAGCTTTTCACTATAAGATTGCAGTATGATGAAAAAAAATTTCGCTCCACCCTAATACACATACATACTCAAAATTGACATAGCAGCCAGCATAGGCATTTCTGTAAATGTTAGATACATTTCCGAATCAAATACACAAAGCTCTGAACTCCATTTTTTGTTTTTCCGTTAAGCATATCTACTGACCGACTTTCGTTTTAGATTCAACTCCAGAGAGTTGGAAAAAAATTAGGAGAATTAAATTTATCGGAAATTTCGACACATCTGAAACGAAGCTCTGTTACGTACCAACCATAAGACCGTGATAGTATGAGATGTTAAAAAATGTACCGGCTACAATATTATCGGCAACAGTTGGAATAAGTCTAATAGTGTAATTTAGATATGTATTTCATCATTCTCTCATTTGCATTTCATTTGCATTCATTTGAAATTTCAAACAGTTGCACAAAATCAATTTGATTCACATTCATTGCGAATTGTATCGATTAATAACCGTTAAAAATGCGCAAAATTTCACTGAGCATTTGAAATTTCACACGTGCCTTAAATGTTTGTGTTTGAGTAAACATATGTCCATATGTATGTACATATATATAAAATAGGTTTTTTACGAGTATTTGCACTTTGCATCCACTCACACAAAAATGTGGGCATATGCACATCCGACCTCACTTTGTCATGTAACACCCCATTTAAACAAATTTATACGGTTTAAAGATATGTAAAATGTCACGCCTATCAATATATAATCGGTTTGAAATAGCTTCTCTACTTCCGCCTACAGCTCGTGTCTGGACTTTCTCTCAGTTTGAGTTCTTCTATTTAGATACGGTCTTCCAATATATCTAAGTTCAAAATTACCCAAAAAAAGAACCCTCGCACCCCCAAATCAAACGCCTTATACTGATCTTCTATCGCTGATCCTAACTCCGCAGTTTATTTACTTGCTTCAGTCGAAGCTTTAGCAGAGTACTTTGGGCTCTAGTCATAAATATATACATTTTATGATAGCACAATTTAGAAGAAAATGGGAAAATATTTACTATGGAACGATCTACCATGTCACTGAAAATCTTAACTTGACTGACATAAAGTAATTGGCTGGCATCACTGTCATTAGCAGAACATAAAATTTGCACGATGAAACGAAATTGAAATTTTTCCTTTCGAGTTTTAAGGAACTTCCCGATAGCCCAGAGACCTGAAAATTTCAAATAAACTTTGGGCTCTACTAGGTTATGATATTTAGGATAAAAGAGTTTTCCGTAATGGACAGCGATCGAGATATTTAGAGATAATTACAAATACCGTTTACAACATGTGGAATCTTGCGGCCGCTATTTGGGTAATTTTCCGTACAGCTAGGCTCTTGAAACTAAGAAGAAACTTCAGAACCCCATGATAATGCAACATCAGGGAAAAAAATTTTCGCTAGGTGGTCCAGGGATCGTGAAAATTAAAAAACCGTCCTAACTTGCAAATTTTGCTTTCGAGTTGTAAGAAAATTCCCTATAACCCAGAGACCTGAAACTTTTGGCTCTAATAGGTTGTAATATTTAGGATAAAAGAGCTTTAAAGATGGGGCAGGGATCGACATTTTTTGGAAGTTAATTTGCAACATGAGGTATTCGAGTAAGTTCCCTAGAGCTAGCGTCTAGAAACTAAGAATATAATTCCCAACCCTATGACAATGCAGTATCAGGGAAACAATTTTTCGTTAGGTGGTCCAGGGATCGTGAAAACAAAAAAAACCGTCCGAACTTGGAAATTTCGCTTTCGAGTTTTAAGGAACTTCCTAATAACCCAGAGACCTGCAACTTTGGGCTCTATTGGGTTGTAATATTTAGGATAAAAGAGTATTCTAGATGGGGCAGGGATGGAGATATTCAGAGATATTTAGAAAGTTCATTTACAACAGGGGAATATTGCGAACGTTATTTGAGTAACTTCCGGTAGAGCTAGATTCTTGAAACTAAGAATATACCTCAGAACCCTTTGACAATACAAATTCAGGGAAAAACATTCTCGCTAGGTGGTCTAGGGACCGTGAAAACAAAGAAAACGTCCTAGCTTGGAAACATTGCTTTCGAGTCTTAAGGAACTTTCCGATAACCCAGAGACCTGAAAATGGGCTTTATTATGCTGTAATATTGAGGGTAAACAAGTTTTCTAGATGGGAGAGGGATTGAGATATTTAGAAGTATTAAAAAGTCCATTTAGAATTGTGGAATCTTACGATCGATTTTTAAGTAGCTATTCATTGAGCTCACTTTAACAATGCAACAAAAGGAGGAAATAAGAAGATAAACTAATTTTAAGTACTTCCTTTATGTAAATGGACCAGAAAAAACGAAAAATGTCTCTTTAAACAAAAAGGTGGAGTGCAATAAATAAACTTTGGATATAATATTTTCCTTGATGCTGAGACCACTATACTACACAACTTCAAATTGGATTTTCGAAAGTGTCAGCTGGATTTTAATATTGTCAATTAAATTTTGGAAAGTGTCGTTTGGATTTTAGAGTTGTCAATTTGAAAGAAAGAAAACGTAAATTGAATTTTGGAAAAAATGAAATGGATTTTAGAAAACGCCAATCAGATTTCATAAAATGTAAAAAAAATAATGTTCATGCTATCTGAAATCCAATTTATATTTTCTAAAATCCAATTGCCTGTTCCTCCCTCTTTCATATTTAATTAAATTGGATTTTAGAACGAGTAAGTGTGATCTTTCGAACGTTTTTTAAAATCCAATTGATCCTTTTTAAAATCCAAATGACGTTTTCTAAAACCTAATAGACAGTTCTGAAATCCAATTGATGCTTTCGAAGATCAAATGGACAATTCTAGAGTCCAACTGATGCTTTCGAGAATCCAACTGACTATTCTAAATTCTAATTAATCCTTTCTAAAATCCATCTGGAAGTGGCGCACCCTACTAAATTCGCAATTTTTTGTTTTAATCAAGCTGGAAATGGAACAGATATAACTATATCAAGCCCACTGAACTCAGTGGTAGTAATCATTGCTAACCCTCGTTGTTGATATTGTTTACATTAAAATGGGTATCACACGAAAGGACCGTCCCACCCGTCCCGGTCCCATTCGTCTCGGTCCCATCAAAATGTAGCAACAGTTACATTTTAAATTGCTAATAAATCAAGAGGGGTCAATAATTGTTTTATTTGAACTCACTATATGTAGGGGAAATTCCAAATTTAGACTTGGTAAGACGGTTTTACTGAGCTTAGTGAGAATATGTAACAGTGTGCAGTATGGAAATGAGTTCAAGACAATGTATTATTTTTGTAATTTCCCGACTGTTACGCTTTCCTTTGAATTACTACTAATTAATTTTTTTTAATTATAACTCATCTGACTATATTTCTTATCTCTTGCACTATTTTTTGCATAGATATTTCAATCATTATTTAACAATTTTCTTTAAGAGTGTAAAAGTTTTTACATATTGTAACGAATTTAAGAAAACTCCGCTTATTTTAGACCTTCTACCAACGTTCGTATCTCTAAATTGTTGAATAAATAACTCCAATATTCAATAATGCAAAATGGTCTTTATTAGACTACTTTGAAAATACTTCACAATAACACTTATACTTCGCAACTGATAGCGTGTTTAAATCAAACTGATTCTGCTTACTCAGCTTTCGCTCCTTTTATACTCTCTGCTGTGTCGGTCGCATACTTCTAGGCGTTTCTTCTTCTAGAATTTACTACTTAGTTACCAGTTATAAACTTACCAGCTATAAACTACAGATGCACGTTTATAGGTCTCGTGTATATGTGAGTGATACTTCCACCGATGATTGCATATTTTGTGAGTATCTCAGATATATACAGGTGTTTGAGCATATCTCTCCGCTTCTTGTACGTGTAGACATAATGATTGATTTGTTTATGTAGATACAAGTGACTACTTAGTATCGGCTTAGAGATGATAGTATGCCTTATTGTTGCTAATATTCATCACACTGCCCTCCACCTAAGTCTGATCAGACAAATTTCCTGATCTAAACGCTGCTAGCATCTCCAAATGAACCACCCTTCTATTTCGTGATTTCCCAATGGTTTGTACGCCGTAGATGGTATCACTGATCTTCTTCACAACTTTGCACGGGCCTTCCCAAGTGCGCCGAAATTTGGATGGAACACCTTTCCTCCGGTGAGGGTTGTATAACAGTACCAAATCTCCCTCCAAGAAAACTTCCGAATTTTTGTTCTCGTCGTACCTGTGTCTCCTCTTACTACTCATTATCCTTGTTCGTTCCCTCACACTCTTTTTTTGGCCAATGATCTACTTCATAGAGCTTGCGCTTGACGGATTGGCATCGCATAATCAGTATCGTTCCCACATTTCACAAAAGTAGTGCGCCCTGACTTGAAACTACCCTCGCATTCTTTCTGAGACATTCTTTCCTTCATTTTTGTGCGTCCATTTAGTTTTGTCAATGCCAGTGTTTCTCTCGCAGGTATCTTTGAGTTTGCTTTATTCGGCCCATTCGTTCTATCAACCTTTACCTTTGACTTTCGTGGTCCTTGTCGAGTCTTTTCCACCAGCACTCGCTTACTTCTGAACCCTTTCTCAAAACTGAAGTTGAGTGGTACATCCTGGTTCTTATAACGCATAACCCTTCTCTGCATATCGATCCTGATATCATGGTCAACTAAGAAGTCCACTCCCAATATGACTTCATCAACAATCTCCGCCACAACGAATTTGTGTAGTACCATGACCTTCCCAATTAAGACTTCACAGATCACTCCTCCCCGGACTTGGTTATACTCGCCAGTGACTGCACGCAACCTTTGCTCCAGGTAATGGCTTTAGTCTCCTGTTGACCAAATCAGATCGAATCAAGGTATGACATGCACCCATCTCTACAGTCAGTACACGTTCTTTGCCATCCACATTCCCTCTGACGGTAAGACTGCTTGATTTCCTTCCAATTTGCAACAAAGATATCACAGGACATTCAATAGCTGGAGCTAGCTCTCGATCTCTACATTTTACTCGTTCTTGCTCATCCCCTCCAGCTTTGTTATTAAGACCACCCATGCTGTTGAAACCACTAGGATCAAGATCGCAATGACATGCAATGTGACCGAGCTTCCCGCATTTGAAGCATTTGATAACTCTTTCACTCCACTTTTCAATCCTTTCAGCGCCTCCAATATTGTGTTCACCCAGTCTGGCCTTTCTACCTCCACACGGCGTGCTTTGAACGCTGGCTTACACAGAAGCAATGCTGTTTCCTGAATCAGAGCATGTGATACCGTTTCTGTGAATGTAGGTTTTGGGTTTGCGTATGTCGCTCGCTTCGTTTCCACGTCCCGTATGCCATTTATAAAGCTCTGAATTTTTACCCCTTCGGTGTATTCCACGGGTGCGTCTGCATTCGCTAAATATGCCAGCCTTTCAACATCCGAGGCAAACTCATGCAAAGTCTCGTTAGTTTTTTGGTAGCGGGTTTGCAATTTTATTTGGTAGATCTGTTTCCTGTGTTCGCTTCCGTACCGTCGTTCTACAACAGCCATCAATGCATCATAGCTGTTCTGTTCGTACTCTGGGTTGGTCTGTAAGATTTCCGCAGCTGGTCCTTTTAAAGCTACGAACAATGCAGCAACTTTATCTTCAGCATTCCAGTTGTTCACTGTTGCGGCCTTCTCAAACTGTAGCTTAAAGACCTGGAAAGGAACAGAACCGTCAAAGGATGGTGTTTTTACCTTTGGATTACTCGCTGAAACTGCTGGGCGATTTAGTTGCAACTGCTCAATACGACCTTTTAAATCAAACTCAACAGAATAAACGGCTACCTCCCTGATCTCTGCAGTTTTTTCGCCTCGCGAAACCTGGCATTATCACCGACTAAATCCTCCGCGACCTTATTTACAACATGGACGTCCCAAATGTCGACCATTTTGAACATCCACGTCGATGGCACTACGCTACCGACTATCCTACACCCTAAAATCTTGGGTGTGACGTTTGATCAGAATCTACATTTTGGTGAGCACCTAGCCGCAATTGTACCGAAAATCCAGAGCCGTAATAAAATCCTCAAATCCCTTGCTGGCAGTACTTGGGGAAAAGACAAAGAAACGCTCATTACCACATTACCACATACAAAGCAATTGGCCAGCCGATTGCATGCTACGCGTCCCTTATATGGTCGCCAAGCCTAAAAATTACCCATTGGAAGAAGCTACAGGCCTGCCAAAATACAGCTCTCAGAACCGCCACGGCCTGTCTTCTTATGTCCCCAGAACACCATCTACATAATGAGGCGAGAATACTCCCCATCAGGGAGAGAAATGAGATGCTAACCAAACAGTTCCTGTTGAATAACCAGAAACCTGGGTATCCCAACAGACATCGGATTGATGAGCCAACACCGCCTAGGGACTTAAGGAGTCATCTCCGTAAGCATTTTGAGGAAATACGGTACCTGAGAACTCAGCCGTATGAAGCAAAAAAAACACAAGCAGTTCCTTGGTGAACTCCACAAACAGGCGTCGGACCTTTATGCCAGGAATGGCCCGGTGAATCCAGTACTCAAAGAACAGTACCAAAAACTTGCGGAAGAGGAACGCATACTCCCCAGGGAAACTCGAGTCACTCTGGCTCAACTTCGTTCGGGATACTGTAACAGGTTAAACTCTTACATATCCAGAATCAACCCCGACATACAAAATGTATGCCCCGCTTGCAATGTGTTCCCACATGACACCAACCATCTCTTTAATTGTAATGTGGAACCAACGCCTTAAACAACCCCTTTTATTATGGTCCACCCCTGTTGAAACAGCAAGTTTCCTTGGACTCCCGTTAGAGGATATTGATGTCAATTTGTGATCGGTCGCAACTATTAGGTGGGGCAAAGCACTGCTACAACAACAACAACAACAACAACAACCTTTTAAATCACCGACTTCTGCTGAAATTGAGCGATTTTTGTATCCTGCGCTTCCAGCTTTGATGTTACCCTTGCTTAGTGTGCTTCTAACTGCGAAGACATTTGTGCCACCTGCAATGATAAGCAATCCTCATCTTCTTCCATCTTGGATGTTATGCGTGTCTCCTGCGATTCCAGTTGGGATGCCATATATGTTTTCTGTTCTTCCAGTTGAGTTTCCATCTTGGATGTAATCTGTGTCGACATTTCTGAAACACGCGTTTCTTGTGCTTCAATCTTCGATGTTATACGGGTCTCCTGTGATTCCAGTTGAGATGACATTTGCGACGACATTTCTCAAATACGTGCATCCTGTGCTTCCATCTTGGATGTTACTGTATATGTTTGTGCAGATATTGCAGCCAAAATCATGCTCAAGTCTATGCTCGTAACTGCCTGCGATGTTTCGTTTTTCTCTTCACTTTTATTGCTGTCTCGTCCCCATCAGCATAAAAGACATAATCGTCCACATTAGCTCCTTCTACTGCCATTGCCTCTCGTAGTCGTGCCTGAAGTTCGAGTTTAATGCCGGTTGTATTCAATCCACGGCTCTCCAACTCCTTCTTCAGTTGCTGGATCTTCAATTCACTCCACTTTGCCATGTCCTTGTTTTATTCGAAATCTTCGAAATTTATTCAACAATTCATCTTCTGATACCAATTGTAACGAATTTAGGGAAACTCCGCTTATTTTATACCTTCTACCAACGTTCATATCTCTAAATTGTTGAATAAATAACTCCAATATTCAATAATGCAAAATGGTCTTTATTACACTACTTTGAAAATACTTCACAATAACAGTTATACTTCGCAACTGATAGCGTGCTTAAATCAAACTGATTCTGCTTACTCAGCTTTCGCTCCTTTTATACTCTCTGCTGTGTCGTGCGCATACTTCTAGGCGTTTCTTCTTCTAGAATTTACTACTTAGTTCCCAGCTATAAACTTACCAGCTATAAACTACAGTTGCACGTTTATAGCGTCTCACATAGCTATATGCGCGTGTATATGTGAGTGATACTTCCACCGATGATTGCATAATTTTGTTAGTATCTCAGATAATGCATGTGTTTGTGCATGTCTCTCCACTTCTTGTATGTACATACGTGTAGACATAATGATTGATTTGTTTATGTAGATACAAGTGACTACTTAGTATCGGCTTAGAGATGATAGTATGCCTTAGTGTTGCTAATATTCGTCACAATATGTACACAAAAGGGTGGCAACCGTTACAATGGAAACTTCCATATAAAAATCATGAACAAAATTCAAGAAAGTTTACGAAAACGTACAAGCCTTTCTCACTTTAAATGTACAAACAAAGATCCGAGCAAAATAGAATATTTTGAAGAATTTAGTCCTTTCTCAAACAAAAAACTATTTTTTTGTCATTAATTTTCATTTTTCAACGAATTTTTGATTATTTTTCTCAAAATTTAAGTAGTGGTTTTCTAAACCTTTAATAATGTTGTCGACATATGCACATACATATGTATAAATCGAAACAAAAAGTGAACACGCCTATGAGGTAAGCACATCCGTGAAACTCCTAAAAAGGCCAAGTTCTCGGAAATAGACATGAAACCTGTGTCCAAATATACAATAATACAAAATACATAGATTACTTCTTGGCTTCCTGCTCCGCGTGGCACCAGTTTTATCTAACATCTACGGATTGGGTGCAAGTGGATTTTGATCGTTTTTAGTGGGAGGAAATCCAGCACAAGAGAAGGAAGGGCACCACTCTGGATCATATCTCGTTGAGTTCCTCCTAACTTAGCTGCTTCATTTCTAATCTCTACTGATACTCACCTTTAGCTCAAATAGTTTTAGTTCTTCTTGACTGATTTTTTCTACTTATACTCGTCTACCGCACGAACTGCCTTTAAGTTTTTGGCGAAGTTAAGTTCGATTATTGGAGAGAAGTGGCATGAATTACGATGTCATGAAACCATTAGTTTTAAGTTTAAGTTTTGCGCTATGACACTCTTGCCTCATTTACTATGCGCAGTATATTATCCACGCTTTTATTCATTATTCCCTGTGTAGTAGTAGTTTGATACTTTTGCCTGGTTTGAAGCAAATGTAAGAAATTTAAAAGATTTTGAGGGAAAATTATATTGCTTTTGCTTCTGTCAATCTAACAAAAAGATAAGATAATTGGCATCCATATAGTAAAAGTCGGCATGTTTACTCTCCGAACCTTATTTCCGAGGGAAATTTTAATGCTGGTCTATAAAGGCCAGTTTACATTTGTTCAAGAGCGTATTCCATGAGAAAATTGAATAGACAATATTTGATGTACCACTTAATAAAACATACATATATTATATATTATAAATTCGATCAAAAGGATAAGCTAAAAGCTTCCTCTTCTGATTCCTAACACATGTCTTTTTCGTATTGCTAAGCTTCTTTCAAAAAACATGCTAGGTACTACATGATAAAAGTAAACAAACGACCTCATCAGCACGGTCACGTTAGTTTTTTTTTATTCTACATATGTATGTATCAGTGTACCAAAAATACTACCAAACGGAAAGTATGTAACAATAATCAAAAATCTAGATCAAAAAATTTAAATGAATGACAACGTAGAGGTTTAATGCGATGTGACGCCAATGATGAGGCGCTTATTAAAAACATCTTTAAGGACACTTCACATGTTGACCTCTTTCCTGCGGAATTTTTGTATGAAAATAAAAAACACAAGATCCTCTGCAGCTGCATCAATCACAAATATACTTTCATGCGAAGGTATTGTATATTGTGCGTGTGTAAGTGCTTGCTTGAGAACTTGATGCGCATGCGAAACTCCACAACAAATGGACTCAGTTTTTTTCTGTTAAATTTTAACGCTTTCCCTTTAGATGCTGTCAAAAACAATCAAAGATAGCCACATCAAAATCACACACATTAGCAATGAAGTGACTTAAGGTAGACAAATATTAACACATCATCTTGTTGTTAAGTTCGCATGCTATATCTACACATATGCACATTAGAGTGGTCATAGTAATCAGATTAAAAAGGACAGGAACTTGCATTCAAAAAGAAGAGTTTACTTGTGGGAACAACAATAATCATAAAATTTAGTTAGCGTGGAACGCCCTTTTGCTATTTTGCTTCCTTTATATTAGGTCCGCTTCATATTTGTTCGTATATCTCAGCAACTTCCCAGTGGGCTAGAGTTTGAAAACTTGACAATAATGACAATGCAAAATGTGACAAAACCTGCTGCTAGGTGGCACCGGGGTCGTGATATCTTGAGATCTCGTCTGAAATTGGAAGTTTTACATTCGAGTTTTATGTAACTTTTCGGTGAACTAGTGACTTGAAACTTTGAACAAAGCTTAAAGGTTTATTATAATTAAAAATTCATTATAAAAATTCTTCAGGGAAAGAGGTATTCAGATTTCTTTGGAAAATCGCTTCAGAGAACGTGGCATTTTGCGAATGCCTTCCAATAGCGTAAGTATAACATGATTTTTAATTAACTTCTAAATGAGCTAGAAATCTTATGTTCGATTTTCACCATGTCAAATTTGACCGCAAACCTTGTCATATCAATGGAAGTGAAAACGAATATTTTCCCACCAGTTTTGGCATGTTTAACGTAATACGTTTTAAAATTTTAAGCCTCTAGCTTATAGTGGTTATCTTAATATCGATCGCCAGATTCCAAGCTATGAAATTTCTAGCTATTTCGGCCGTGCACTTATTAGAGGATATTTTTCTGCTTTTGTTGCATTGTCTCGATGCTCTTAATTATGCGTAAAGTTTTCAGTTTGTAGCCCAATGGCTTGTCTTTATAACTGATCGCACAGAACTAGCCCATCCGTGAGGACTTCACATTGACTGAATGAGCCCGTAGTGTTACTGATCGCACAGAACACTTATATTATATTATACAAGACGACGGAGTTATTTTATAACATAGGTCATGGTTTTTTCAGTTTGGTCATTAAACAAGCCTCTGGTAACACTACAGACTCATTAAGTTCATGTGGGCTCCTCACGAGCCAGCTTTTGTGCAGAACTTAAACTTACTTGTGTGAAAGCCCTAGGGCGACTCCGAGAAATTAGGGGTTGCTACAAAGGCTGAAGGACACAGTAAGCCAAGAAAACTAAAGGCAGCTCTCTCTGTAATAAATTTTTTTTTAAATTGCATATCTTTGTTTAGTGGGAGATCGCAATAGCAGCATGCTCGAAAACGCCATATCTCAGCATTTGGTTAAAGATCCCTAGACCTTCATTAACGTTTCCCTCACCGCTATTCTGAAAGTGGTGAGCATTTTGTCAAATATCTCAAAAATATTTACAATAATAGAAGAAAACAAAGCGGAGCCGCTATTGACGGTAATTATAGCGACCGTTCTTTAGCGGTCGTAATGTAGCGGTACCGCTTTTCCGAGGAAAACAAACCTTAACCGAATAAATTTAGTATACTCTGTTCGCTGTGTGCTCAGCTCAGTTTTAAAAAGCTATTCTTCCATCTGTTTTGTATCCTCAAATAATTAGGGTTTAAACGCTTAAACGGTTGGTTCTTTGTTAAGTTACCTGGCGCCAATTAGAAACACCAAAAGAACTTAAATCGTTTTCCACCAGGTCCTTCTAATAGCGTAAGTATAACATAAATATATATATTAATATGTATATAAGAACGGGTGGCAATAAAAATGTTATTTATTTTAAAAGAGAAAAAGAAAAAATAAAAACTTATAAACAAAGCAGTAAAAACGAAATACAAGAAAAGAAAGGCCAATAAAAACTGGCCTCCCCATGCAACTTTCATATAAGGTTGCAATGAGTTGTCCTATTTAGTGGCCTTTTTGTATATTCCGAATATGTTCGTAAGTGTTTCTTCCATTCACTCTTAAAAATAGGGTTTGACTCTTTTAATGCCTGCCGTATAATGTATATATTATTATTTATTTATAGTTTTAGAAAAACAAGTTAGAGCTTTAGGGCCACTCTAATGTACATACATGCTATTATACACTGCATTTGTGCTCTTAAAATAGCTTGTGTTTATATATCTCCATTTACTTCAAATCTATTCGCCCTTCTTCAAAAAATACAGATGTATTTATGTATGCATATGAAATACCAAACATTCACTTTAGCGGAATTTTCTATATTTTGCCTTTGCAAGGCCCATTGAATGTAAACATTTATATGAATATACAATATATATTATACATGTATGTATAAATATGTAAATCCAAATGTGTATCTATCACACATACGTGCATCTTCAATAAAGGGCGATAGGTATAATAATCATTTGCAAGCCTTTTTCTTTCAGTTGATGGCCCAAATAGTTATCAATTGCGGTCAAGTTGCTGGACATTGCAAACTCAACAAGTTTTTCTACTTTGGAAACGGTCTCCAACCACCCATCACATGCCATAATTAACCCTGAGGTTCTGTGACTTTACGCAATTGCAGATCAACTCCTAAATGATGTTTATCTGTGGGCCAAATTAAAGTAGCCCAGCTTGTGACCTTTAATTGTCTCATCCGGCCTTTAGACTTGTTCGTGTTAATTTTATTTGCATCCTTTACATTTCCTTTATAAAATGATCGACATTCTTATATCTGCAGCGGATCACTCCCCGTTTCGTTTCGAGAACATGAATGACATGTACGCAACTAATTATCAGCACTGAAGATGAGCATTTGATAAACATTTATGAATTGTAATTTTTCCTTTCAACCCTTACTCTACCCCTTCCTTTTTCATCTCTTGAGTGCGCGCGTAATTAAAATGACCCTAGTTTCATATTGCTCTTAAGAAAAGATCACTTAGATGAACTGTCTCAACCAACCTGTTCCAGTTTTTATGCAGTCCCTTTTCTATCATCTTTTTATGAACTAGCAGTAGCTAAGAACCTTTGTATCCGTTACAAAAACTTTCGCCTTGTCATGCATAGGTACATAGACACATACATAAATAAGCTATTTAATGTACGTAAATGTTATTTCAATTGGTTTCTGTTTTCAACAAATTCCATTTGAACAGCCTCCTCGATTTGAGTTCCTACCTTCCTACCTTTCAAGAAATGTGTTACTTTTAAATAAAAGGTTGGGAGTAAAATGCGAATATATTTTTGAAATCCTAAAAAAGACAGAAACACAAACAAATATACATATGTACATATGTAGGTAGCTTTTATAAGGGCTTTAAATTAGTTGTATACTTTTTACTGCTGTTCTTGTATTTCTACATTTGGAGTTTCGAACCAGAACATAATATATCCAAATGTAAAATACATATATAAGTTGTAATGCAGGTCCCTTCTACTTACTAATTTTTAACGAAATTTTTAGTCGGAGAAAGAAAAATACAGCACTTTTCCACAATACTTTTCACGTTTGAAGCCACACCTATTATTAAAATATATCCAACCCTAGAACGAGTTGGATCTGATTCAATTATAGAGAGCAATTTTCAGTATTTCCGCGTGGAAAATGGAGTACACTGACATCTAGTATACAGGGGTTTAGTCCCTGAATCCGCCATGGCAAACGCCCCGGACCAATTCTTCGAAGAATTTGCGGTATTTCCTAGACGAATGTGGACCTGGTCAAATTCAGGGGAAGAATTTCATGCTTAACGGGAATGGTGGGCATGACACCAAGCCCTTACCAACATAACTTAATCGATGCATTTGAATGTCATGTATAGCTTATGTATACATATATAAGGTTCCGAAGGCTAGGATGATCGTTGAATAATATGTAAATTGAATGCAGAACTCGTGCGATTTTTTGTGATCTTTAATGTTGAGATCTTTTGCCTCACTATGTAGGTGGTTCTCAGGGGTCATAAGGAGACATTCCGTGGCAGTTCTGATTGCAGCATTTTGACAGGCCTGCAGCCTTTTCCAGTATGTGATTTATGACCAGGCGACCACACTGGTGATGCGTAGCTCGTGAGCGGCCGGCCGCTTTTTACGTGGTTAGCAGCGTTTTTTTATCTTTTCCCCAGGAGCTGCTGGCACGCGACTTGATAATTTTGTTCAGGCTTTGTAGTTTAGATACTGTAAAGACTTTAGTGCAATTCTGCCTATTCCAAATCTTCTGCTAACGTTCGAATCACTAAAGTGTTGAATGAATAACTCCACTATTCAATAATGCAAAATGGCCTTTATTCAAGTACAATAACACTACTACTTCTCGACAGATAGCGTGCTTAAATCAAACTCATTCTGATTGCTCAGATTGCGCTCTTTTATACTCTTCGATTTCCTCGTTCCATACTTCTAGGCGTTTGCAGAATTTACCTAGTTACCAGCTATAAAATTATAGCTACAGATGCACGTGTATAGCTTCTCATATGCGCGTGTATGTGTGAGTGATACTTGCACAATTATTGCCTACTTTTGGGAATATGTCAGACATATGCATGTGTTTGTGCGCTGCTCTCCGCTGCTTGTACACTGAAAGAAATGGTGCTAGTAAAATCAACAAATCGGTTCTGTAGTTCTTGACTTAACGGAGATTCGGTGAAATTGATCGAATTATGGTTAATTCGACCGAATTCTATGTCAAGCGAACAAATTAGTTTAGTCATTTCAATAGAAGAGAAATTGTCGCTCTTAATTTAACAAAATTCTGTAAAATTGCCAGATTCTTAATCAATCTAACTGATTTTTTTGTTAACACAACTGATCTCACTGGGCATTTCAACAGCGATCAACAGTCAATGCATGAGCAAATTTCGAAGAGAATTTTACGCTCACTGCGCTCTCTACTTTGTATTTATGAATGCTGTGTATTATATGTATGCACATATTTACGTACATATATGGCGGCCGCCGTGGTGTGATGGTGGCGTGCTCCGCCTACCACACCGAAGACCCTGGGTTGATACCTCGGGCAAAGCAAAAATACAAATTTTGTAAATAAGGTTTTTCAATTAGAAGAAAATTTTCCTAAGCGGGGTCGCCCCTCGGCACTGTCGGCAAGCACTCCGATTGTATTTCTGCCCTGAAAAGATCTCAGTGAAAACTCATCTGCCTTGCAAATGCCGCAACATAGGTACTTTCGTACAAAGCCGTCGCAACAACTTTTTTGTTCATTTGACTACTAAAGCGGTCAATTACGAATCAACAATTAGTGCGCAGTTGATTCAACATCTTGTTGCGATGGGTAAAAATTGACAGAAATTTCGGTTGAATTGACCCGTATTTCGGTTGATTTTACCAGTCTTTTTCTTTCAGTGTATGGACATATGTGTAGACATAATGATTAATTTGGTTATGTGCATACAAGTCACCGCCCAGTATCGGCTTAGAGATGATAGTAGCCCTTAGTGTTGCTAATATTCGTCACAATACAATTTCGGTGGCATACGCCTTGAAGGTTAGAGTATTATCGAACGTTACCTCTAAGATCTTTGGGTGACTGACAGTCGGTAGCGTGACACCATCCACGCGAATGTCCAATATTTGCGTCATATATTCCTTCCACGTCGTAGAGAGAGAGGTCGTGGATTTTTTCGGTGATAATGCCAGATTTCGTGAGGTGAAGGAACTAGAAAGACCGGGGAGATCTGTTTATTTTAGAAACTAGGAGGGTGGAGCCGTGTGTAGAAGTCCATGAAAGTGGGGAAAGCTTCTGACCGCCATTCACCTGGGAATGGCCAGAGCGATTCTCTTGCATGCGGTTCAACCAGCTCACAACTGCCGGTCGCTTGCGGCCAAGTATCCTCTGGGTCTGTGAGAAGGCGACAACCTGGCTAGTCTGACGTAATCGGTTTAAGGGCTAGCCGGAGGAGACCTCATCGGCAGCGTCTGTACACCTCTAGGTGAGGATGCAAGCGGGCGTCTGTCTTGGAGAAAGCGGCTCGCTATATAAACGTGCCAAGTAATATTTTCACCCCCGCTGAGCGGGTTGTGCGCTGGGCTTGGGACCCGCCACGTAAAACCATACTCCAATGAAATATAACAACAAGTATCGGATAAATACACTCTCTATTGATGGCGACTATGGCAAACGCTTGAAGGACAATGAATTGAGGGCATGCACCTGGAACATCCGCTCTCTGAATGGGAAAGGTGCAGATGACCGGCTGGTTGATGTCCTCGTCAAAGCAAAATCTCATATCACCGCCATCCAAAAAATGCGTTGGACGAAGCAAGGAAGCAAGAAGATCAAAAATTGTGATATCAATTGGAGTGGCCATACGAATAAACGCAGTTTCGGCGTCGGGTTCGTGGTGGGAGAGAGACTTTGTCGCCAAGTGCTGGCGTTCACGCCTGTGGACGAGCGTCTCGCCGCTATCCGAATAAAAGCAAATTTTTTTTAATATATCATTGATCTGCGCCCATGCGCCGACAGAGGAGAAAGACGATGAGGTGAAAGACACTTTTTATGAACAATTAGAACGCACATACGAGCGCTGCCCCCGTCATGATATGAAAGTCGTGCTTGGAGACTTTAACGCCAGGGGGGGCAAAGAAGGTGTTTTTGGCCCTACAGTCTGAAAGTTCAGCCTACACAATGAAACTTCTCCTAACGAACTGAGGCTGATTGACTTTGCCGGTGCTCGAAACATGGCCATATCCAGCACGAGGTTCATGCATAAAAAGATACATCAAGCTACATGGCTGTCTCCTGATCGAAATACTCGCAATCGGCATGCCTCCAGTGTTTTAGATGTGCGCACGATCCGCGAACCTAACATCGACTCGGATCATTATCTCGTTGCAGCCAAAATACGCACCCGCCTCAACGCGGCTAAAACCAAGGAACAAAAAAACACAAGGAAAGCTAGACGTCGGAAAGCTTCAATTACAACAGACTGCCAATGATTTCGCAACTCGACTCTGACACCTGCTCTCTGAGAGCACAACTCATCCTGAAGGAATACAGGAGCAGTGGGAGCATATCTCCCAAGCACTTCGTACTGCCGCCGAGGAAAAAATTGGTTACCGGCGGCCACGAAAAAACAACTGGTACGATGAAGAATGCCGCGTTGCAACCGAAAGAAAAGACGCTGCCTACAGGGCTACGTTAAAAGCGAGCGCGACAAGGGGACTGTGTGAACGCTATCGTGAGTTGAAAAGGGAAGCGAGACGCCTTTTCAGAAAGAAAAAAGCAGAAGCAGAAAGGCGTGAGTGCGAGGAGCTTGAGCTGCTAGCCACCAGGAATAACGCCCGAAAATTTTACCAAAAAATACGGCGACAGACGGAAGGTTTTAAGACCGGGGCAAACTCCTGTAGGAACGAAAACGGTGATCTTGTAACTGATGTCCAGAGAGTGCTTAGATTATAGAGGGAATACTTCTCTGCTCTCCTAAATGGAGGCAGCAATTCACCGCGCAGAGATGAAGAACCCGATCCCGCAATCGATGATGATGGAATATATGTCCCCCCGCCCGATTATGACGAAGTTAGAATAGCAATCACCAGATTGAAAAACAACAAGGCCGTGGGCGCTGATGGATTGCCTGCGGAGCTTTTCAAGTACGGCGGCGAAGAGTTGGTAAGGCGCATGCAGCAACTTCTTAGCAAAATATGGGCGGACGAGTGCATGCCCGACGGTTGGAATCTAAGTATTCTTTGCCCAGTCCACAAGAAGGGGGATACTGCAAAATGCACCAACTATCGTGGAATCAGCGTTCTTAGTATTTGAAGGGTATTGTGCGAAAGATTCAAGCCCACAGTGAACCGGCTGATTGGACCTTATCAGTGCGGCTTCAGACCTGGTAAATCTACCATCGACCAGATTTTCACAATGCGCCAAATCTTGGAAAAAACTCCGTGAAAAGAGAATCGACACACATCACCTCTTCGTCGACTTTAAAGCCGCCTTCGACAGCACGAAAAGGAGCTGCCTATATGCCGCTATGTCTGAATTTGGTTTCCCCGCAAAACTTATACGGCTGTGCCAAATGACGTTGAGCAACACCATCAGCTCAGTCAGAATTGGGAAGGACCTCTCCGAGCCGTTCGAAACTAAACGAGGTTTCAGCAGGGTGACCCACTATGGTGCGATTTCTTTAATTTGATGCTAGAGAAAATTATACTAGCTCCAGATAAGTTCTGGAACAATATACTATAAAAGTGTGCAATTACTGGCATATGCTGATGATATTGATATCATCGGCCTAAACACCCGCGCTGTTAGTTCTGCTTACTTCAAACTGGAAAAAGATGCGGTGAAGATGGGTTTGATGGTGAATGGGGACAAAACGAAGTACCTGCTGTCATCGAGTAAAGAGTCAGCGCATATGCGCCTTGGAAACCACGCTACTGTTGGCAGCCATAATTTCGAAATATTAAAAGACTTCGTTTATTTGGGAACCAGCATCAACACTAGCAACAACATCAGCACTGAAATCTCGCGAAGAATCAGTCTTGCCAATAAATGCTACTTTGGACTAGGTAGGCAATTGAAAAGTAAAGTCCTCTCTCGGCGAACGAAAATCATACTCTACAGGTCACTTATCGTACCCATCCTGCTATATGGGGAGAGGCATGGACCATGACAACAGCAGATGGAGCGCCTTTGGGAGTGTTCGAGAGAAAACGTTCTTCGAAAGATTTATGGACCTCTACGCGTTGGCGATGGCGAGTACCGAAGAAGATTTAATGATGAGCTGTACAAGCTATACGCAGACATCAACATAGTCCAGCGAATTAAAGCGCAGTGGCTGAGCTGGCTAGGCCATGTTATGCGAATGAATGATGATGCTCCGGCCAAGAAAGTTTTTCTATCGGAACCCGCCTATGGAAGCAGAGGTAGAGGGCGGCCCCCACTCCGTTGGAAGGACCAGGTGGAAAACGATTTAAACTCCCTTGGTGTGACCAATTGGCGCCGGTTGGCGGAGCGAAGGAGCGACTGGCGCGCCTTGTTGGACGGCCATAACCGTTTAGACGGTTAAGCGCCAATTAAGTAAGTAAGTAAGATTCATCTTTTGAAGGGTCAGAACCCGTTGCCATAATTGTGCAGTCGTCTGTATAGGAAATGATTGTAGCCAAAGTGTATTTAACAAAGTGTGATTGAAACAGTTATCTCATAAAAAACAGGACTATAATGTCAAAAAGAAAAAAATCTTAATCTGTTTGACATAAAGTAAGATACGTAAAGGCTGAACGAAAATGGTCGAGAATACCATTGCTAGACGAAATCGTTTGAAGGCGGATCGTGCATGTGAGCTATCGTTCGCAATACAGAACGAAGCCCTTAAATAAATACCATCATTTGCGATAAGAACACGCCAAGAACAGTAGCGTACATGTACACTTAAAATATTTCGCAGGCTGTGGATCTTGGCCTCGTCAGAGCTTCGCCTGCTAAATATTTGCATGATTCTTTCATATTTCGTAAAAGGATTATCTCGGATAGGCGAGCTTGACTATTGGGTTGCGGAAGCTGTAAAGCTATAAAGCTTTTTATTACGCTTATTAAGCCCTTGAATCCTGTTACAGTTCCATTAAGACCATAGAAGGTAGAAGTATGAAAATAAGCACAAGGTATGAAGTTTTCGTTGCGTGTTATAACAGACGATAGCAAAGTAGTCCGTTTTATTCAAAACGCCAGATTACGAACAAAGACGTAAGCGATGGGAAGAAAGCTATGGGGTGGTATTAAAAATTCAATAATTTTAAGGAATCTAAGTATTTACAAACGTGCTCGGTTATATCCAGGAGCTGTTCCCATTCCAATTGAACCGAGTCCTTCAAGTTGGGCACAATCATGGAATATACCATACATGTTTTCGATTTGAAAACTCAAAGAAAAAGCCCCTTCGAAACCAGTTTTCGAAAGAAAAAAATATGAAACATGGAAGTAAGGCTCTAGGAGGTTAGGTGTATACATTTGAAAATACTAATAAAAAGTTGTTTTGGAAGTGGGAAGATAATTAATGCGGAAAAGCATCAATCTTGGGCAATTAAATACAAAACAAGTAAGGAAGGCTAAGTTTGGGTGTAACCGAACATTACATACCCAGCTGAGAGCTTTGGAGACAAAATAAGGGGAAATCATCATGTAGGAAAATGAACCTAGGGTAACCCTGGAATGTGTTTGTATGAAATGGGTATCAAATGGAAGATATTAAAGAGTATTTTAAAAGCGAGTGGGCCATAGTTCTATAGGTGGACGCCATTTCGGGATATCGCCTTAAAGGTGGACTCTAGAATGTGTTTGTACAATATTGGTATGAATGAATGGTGTTAATGAGTATTTTAAAAGGGAGTGGGCCTTAGTTCTGTAGGTGGATGCTTTTTCGAGATATCGCCATAAAAGTGGACCAGGGGTGACTCTAGAATGTGTTTGTACGATATGGAAATCAAATGAAAGGTGTTAATGAGTTTTTTTAAAAGGGAGTGGGCTTTAGTTCTATAGTGGACGCCTTTTCGAGATATCGCCATAAAGGTGGACCAGGGGTGACTCTAGAATGTGTTTGTACGATACAGGTATGAAAATAAAAGTGTTAAAGGGTATTTTAAAAGGGAGTGGGCCTTAGTTCTGTAGGTGGATGCCTTTTCGAGATATCGCCATAAAGGTGGACCAGGGTGACTCTAGAATGTGTTTGTACGATACGGGTATGAAAATAAAAGTGTTAAAGAGTATTTTAAAAGGGAGTGGGCCTTAGTTCTGTAGGTGGATGCCTTTTCGAGATATCGCCATAAAGGTGGACCAGGGGTGACTCTAGAATGTGTTTGTATGATGAAATGAAAGACGTTAATGAGTATTTAAAAGGGAGTGTGCCTTAGTTCTATAGGTGGACGCCTATTCGAGATATCGCCATAAATGTGGACCAGGGGTGACTCTATAATGTGTTTGTACGATATGGGTATCAAATTAAAGGTATTAATGAGAATTGAAGAGATTGTGAAGGCGTTTTCGAGATACCGACCGGAATAAAGCGGGCAGGAGCTTAAGCGATGACCTTATGGAATGCATTATAGCCTTTTCGAACATCAGTCTGAATAGGGTGATCGGCAAAAAATTGATTTGTGAAGGTTGTGTAGCCTTCCTAGTTAGGTTTTCTGGTGCCGACTGGCAAGCTGAAGCGTAACAGGTCGTGGTGAGCGCTGAAATCGCCAAGATTAAGGCGGTTTTTGCCACAGAGTAGCGCGCTGATATCAGTATATGTAGGTAAAAAAAATTTTATATTTAAGTTAAAAGTTTTAACCACGTACAAAACTCAAAAATAATACCTGAATAACTAGCGGATTCAAAGGACAAAACGTTTACAGGGTTTGACGTACGCCAGGGCCATTTACAAAGGCGGTGTTAAGCATACCTGAGCTAAGAGTACATTTAGCAGGAGCCTTTCCACAACGGGAAATGTGAAAATAAAATGGTTTTTGCATCTCCGGTAAAATTTTGAATTTGTTGACCTTTGTGAATTAAATAATTTTTTGGAGTATTTAAAGGATTCTGAAATTCAAATTGCTTACATACATAGTAGGTGCAATAATACCCCAACCGAAGCTGTCAAAATAATTTTGAAATATTTAATTGGACAATTAATCAATGCATGATGAGCAATTATAACAGCCTATAAAAGCTTTAATATCCACAAGTAAAGACAAAATATGAGCTTCTCAAAAATTTTAAATTTGTCACTTGAGTCTTTAATTCTAAAACAATATGTATCATATTACGAGCAAAGCAAAGATTTTTTACGGATATTTTAATGAGAAATCATGTGTCGCATTACGAGGTGAAGGGAGGTGAAAGCGAGAAAGCAATAAATTTATAAGTGGTAGTGAAAAATGTTTCCACAACCTGAAAATATTTAGTGATAGTGGAAAATGTTGTCACTATCTCTAAATATAATAATTTACGATTTATAAGGGTCTGAGATGATTAAAAGTTCGGTTTTCTTAAGTGTACGTGTACAAAACCCTGCCCTCAATATTGTAATTACGTCGATAAAGTAATCGCCGTGAACCTCTATTTTATTACGGGTAAAAATTTTGCATTCTTCTATATGTCATTGCATGGATTTTAAATTTTTGCCTCGTAGGATAAGCGAATCCCCTAATATAAAAATAAAAATTATTTGAATGAGATTGTAATACAATATCAACCCCCAAATATTATTTAATAGAATTATGATCATAAAGGTTAAGTTCTAAATCGAAGGCATTTTAGAAAAAAAAGGGTAGCGCTTAGCACTCCATGAAACTATGCACGTTTGTATGTAGTGAGGCTAAAAATCCAAACAGAAGATCTTCTTGAACAAAGGTTTTGTAAAACTGTCAGCTTAAGTAGTCAACTCGATTATAATCCATTTCTTTGAACCTCAATGTAAATATTGCAATGCTCTTGCAATTACAAACATGCATGCATTTATAACGTTTGTTATCACATTCGCATTCCACATTCCTCACCTTTCGTGGAAGTACTTGGTTTCGATATCTATGTAGATATTTATGTATATTAGAGTGTTTCAAAATGAAAAATAAAGATGTGTTATTCGCTGGACATCAGTAATTTTGAAGAAAAACTAACTAAATGATAAATGCGAGAAATTTTCTTTATTTTGAAACACTCTCATGTATTTGCCTATGAATATACAACGTAACCATGTTTCCTAGATTTTAATCTCTGATACTTTGCAAATTTCATGTTTACCCATATTGAAAATACGGATTTTGTATGGAGATGGCAAATCGATTGCGCAAATAGTTGTTACGCTCAATTGATCGTTGATGGAATTGATAAGAGTATTAATAGATGCACATTTGTTCATACCTGTGTATGTGGAATGTACAAATAAACAATACTTGCGATATGTGTCCAAAATTGGTGATGGAGGTATCGAGTTTCTAGTATGTTCCGTTAACTGACATCAAAAAATAAAAATAAATACTTGGCGCGATTTACCTCCGCGGAGATTTTGGACGAGCTTCTATTCAATTATCCCAACGAATTGACGGCACGGGACTTATATGTATAATGCGGATTATGCATAGTAGAAATACACACTCGAAGTGGGCGCCAATCACTTCCGAAGGACCGATTAGAAAACTTTTTTTTATAAGAAAAATTTGTTTCTAAATTGTTTATGTTACTTTCTCCAGGAGTTCTTCCCAGAACCGTCGGTGTAGAACGCGAAGCATGCTACAACCACACTACTTCAGCCGCCAACTGACATAAACTTACCATTTTTCAATAAGTTTTTGCGTCTTTCACCGTCAATATTTTCTTGTAAACTGATCACCACTGAGTTTTTAGACGATATCCCACATCTGGTATTGATTTTCAATCGAAAATTTTTTAAAGAGGAATCATTCGTCGCAGCAACCACTTTTATAATCTCATACTTGCTCAAGAGGGACTTCACTTTCAGTTCTTTGATATTAGGTGTATCAAAATTTACAATAAGTACTAGAAAAGTAAGCCTTCGCATTCGTCTTTATACGTAAGATATAGATAGAAATTCAGACGTTCTACTGCCCATAATATTCCTCTCTGCGATGTTTATACTTTCTTAGTATCAATAGAACTTTATTTTCTAAATTTAATTATAACATTAAATTGGAAAACACTAAAATTTTTTAAAATGGGTGTGGCACCACCCTTTTTATGACTAACAATTTTCTATGTTTCGGGAGCCATAACTCGAAGAAACATTAACATATCGTAATGATATAGCAGAAAATATTTCTAGTAAAAATGGACGGGATCGGTTAAAGACCACGGCAACTTAGATATAAAACAAGTTTAAAAGGGTCGTAGACTAGAATAATAAGCTATAACTTAGCAAAAACTAGTTTTAAATCAATGATATTTCACTTATCAAGTTTTACTGTAAGAGTAAATGGGGAAACATTTTTCTTTTAAACTGGCGGTGCCACGTACTGTGTAGAAAAGTAATTTACCTGAAATGAAATGTACAATTGTAGCTCACGCTGATAATATAATGTTCGGTTACACCCGAAAATATACGCCTTTACTTGTTTTAATTTTATTTCATATTTTAATTTGAAACTTATTTGAACAATTAGTTTAAATAATTAAAAATGTTTGAAAACAAGCCCCCAAAAGGGTTTCAAAACACGAAGCCACTTCTGGGTTTAAACCAAAATCAAGGAGCCATTCAGGGATCACCCTGGCTCACATTTTGTAATATATCTCAGAAATGGGTCTACATATGGAACTAAAACCTACATGCAAACCATCTACGAAACTTTGCGATGTTCCAAGTTTGGTAACTGACTCCAAGATTTTAATGTACACGAATAATGTAAAGTTTTTTAGACCTATTCAAATTCGTGAAGAGAGATTTATTTTTCAGAATGAGCTAGATAGCTTAGTTAAATGGTGCAATGCCAATGGTATGACCTTAAACCTAAGTATATGCAAATTTATGAGTTTTACTAGAACATAATATCAGATACATAATTATATGGTTGGTGATTATCGCGTTGGGCAAGTCACTAGCTTCATCGATGTCGGTGTTACAATGCACCCTAAAATCGACTTCAAATTCCATTTTGAAACTTGCTTGAATCGATCTGGGGATATTTCAGATCCGACTATTGCAATTCTGTTAAATGCGTTGGGTTGAACACCTGGCATCACTCAGCATTTTCCATGATTGCTTGACATTTATCGGACATGCTTAAAGTCAGATCAGATGGTGTACAGCCGAATGAATTGCTCGCTTCCATCCGAACGCCGCAATTCATTCTTTCGTTGACAGTTTTGCAGCCAATATTCTGCTTGATGAAGAGTTTATGCGTTGATTTGCAAAAAAAGAGTGTGATCTGATCCGATGTGTTCAATACGCGAATGATATTTATGAAGAAATCAAGATCATGCGTTCCAAAGCTGACGAAGTTTTCGGAGAGATGTTCAAATCAGCCACTCATATTGCAAATTTGATCGGTACTGCGTTTACTGTTTCCCGTAGAGCGGTTCGTCGGGCGAATCGTGATAATTATGACGGGAATCCTGGCGAGTACTATCGGCGTTCTATTTGTATCCCATTCCTGGAAAAGTACTCAGCAGAGCTTGGGTTAAAATTTTCGGAGCACCAAAAACTGCTTTCCAAAATACAGAACATTATTCCAGCAAAGTGTGCAGGAATGAAGGGTGAGGAATTAGATAAGACCATTCAGAAAAAGAGTGGCCGAATGAAGTCACTGAGTCGACTCAAGTGCGAACGTACAAGTTTTACAGACAAATACACAAAATTCTCAGTATAGGTGCTACACTGCCAGTTACGGTAGCTTCAAGCGAACGTTCACCCAATATACACAGGTACAACTTTTTTTTAACCTTTGAGAAATATGTAGTTCTCAAATGGAAATCCAACTTTTACAACAATTGGAGATCAAGTCGTTTTTCCAAAGTTTGTTTTCAAATTGAGTGCTCTTGGAGGTCAATTTGAGATATTACGTATTACTTAAAATTTTTTCAGATGGTAACGCGTTTATTCATTTATGTGTGTGGCAGTGCTGTCCAATCATCTGTCAAAAGATTGGGTAGCAGTGAAACTGAAAAAGTGAATTATTTGATATATTTCGGGGAAGTATCCAATTTTAATATTGTAAGTATTTAATTAATTAAATATACATATGTGCAACTACTATTAAAATGCATAGAAGCAAGAAAATTAGAAGTGAGGTAAGCCAGGTGGTGTTTTGCTGTCGGAGCCCTCGCCAACAATTGAAAGTTTGCCAATGGAGCCTGCACGAAAAAAAATATCTCAGCTTTGGTGCAAAGAATTTTTAAAATTTTGTAAGAGTCTAATTAATGAATTACAATTACTAAAATTTTTAAATACTTTTAATTAATTTTTAAATATGTAAAATGAATTACTATTTATTTTAATTTATGTTTATTCTATTAAACTGAAACCAAATTTATATAAACGCTGTTATTTTTATTCAATTGGGTTGGGAAATTTAATTCTAGAAGAGTTTTCTTTTCCACTTGAATCCAATTGGAGATTGATGTTGGAGTTCAAATTTATATCAAATAATTTCTCAAGTGGAGAACTGAAATTATTTACGTATAAAAAATATGCCGTTTTGTTTGAGAATGGGTTGTTTTCTCCAATGGAGGTACAATGGATAATAAACATTGGAATTTGGAATACGAGTTGGATTTCCATTTGACCTCAAACCAATTTCCAACATAAATGTTATTGGGCATTCTCTACTTTACGGAGAGTAAAAACCAATTTGCGTAATAAAACTGGAGAAGAACGTTTGAATGTATTGGTACGGTTGAATATTCACAGAGCCATCGAAGTTAATCAGATACTGGATATTCTGGCAAGAAAAGGAAGGAAAATTAATATTACTCTATAAATTATGTATTTAAATTGGTCTGGCGTATTCTCATCGTTTATAGAAATGAATATCTCTACTCAACAATTATTGTAATGATAGAAGTATAACAATGACAGTAAGTCCGTAACATTATATATATCAACGTCTTTCATTCGAAAATTTATGAATACATTGCAAATATAAAATAATTGTACTGTCTAATGTGTATGTATGTATATGTGTGAGTTATTCTATTGGAGATTTCAAATGTAGACCACCCTAAATTTTCCTACACAATTAACCCTTTCAATGGCTAAACCCAACTAGCTGTGAAATAGTTTTTTTGGGCAATATTCCCACCAATTAGGCCCTAAGAGATATAGCCTCAGCGCAGGGCAAG
>JARSSU010020128.1:0-11036 GCA_029619165.1 Eurosta solidaginis | reverse complement strand
TTAAGACGAACTGTTTCTCACACGGACAATTGTATTATTTTCTAGCTTTTAATATTATTATTATATCATGTGGCATTGTTTTCAATAAAACCGTTTAACTTAACATTTTTTTTAATTATTTTATTTTCAAGTTTTTTAGTCTTTATTTAATTGCCTATTATTCTCATTCCATTGAGTACATTTAGTGACCCAGTATTACAAGGAAGCTTTCCCTGACAATTAACTTACATTTTACTAAGTCCTCAATACATATCCTTCCAAAGACTTTACTCGGCTCTTGCCATGTATGCTGTCTTCCTCAAACTCCAAAATATTTTGATGCCACTTCTATCGGACTTTATGTAATATTTGTTCCAAATATGAGCCAATCGGACATCATAGGTGGCTTTCTGTTCATGTATGTATCATGTGTTCCAAATATGGACCAAATCGGACCACAATATGATTTTTGTGGATATTTCGATCCTTGCGCCACCTAGCAGCGATTTTTTTATAGGTCGCTTTCTATTCTTGTATGTATTATGTGTTCCAAATATGAGCAAATCGGACCACAAATACGATTTTTGTGAATATCCCGATCCTTGCGCCACCTAGCAGCGATTTTTTTCATAGGCCGCCTTTATTCTTGTATGTATTATGTGTTCCAAATATGAGCCAAATCGGACCACAAATACGATTTTTGTGAATATCTCGAGCCTTGCGCCACCTAGTGGCGATTTTTTCATACCCCGCCTCTATTCTATAGGTCGCTTTCTATTCTTGTATGTATTATGTGTTCCAAATATGAGCCAAATCGGACCACAAATACGATTTTGTGAATATCTCGATCCTTGCGCCACCTAGTGGCGATTTTTTACATACCCCGCTTTCTATTCTTGTACATATGTATTATGTGTTCCAAATATGACCCAAATCGGATCACAAATACGATTTTTGTGAATATCCGATCCTTGCGCTACTAGCGGCGATTTTTTTATAGGTCGCTTTCTATTCTGTGTGTATTATGTGTTCCAAATATGAGCCAAATCGGACCACAAATACGATTTTGTGAATATCCCGATCCTTGCGCCACCTAGCAGCGATTTTTTTCATAGGCCGCCTTCTATTCTTGTATGTATTATGTGTTCCAAATATGAGGCAAATCGGACCACAAATACTGATTTTTGTGAATATCTCGATCCTTGCGCACCTAGCGGCGATTTTTTATACCCGCCTTCTATTCTTGTATGTATTATGTGTTCCAAATATGAGCCCAAATCGGATCACAAATACGATTTTTTGTGAATATCTCGATCCTTGCGCTACCTAGCGGCGATTTTTTTATAGGTAGCTTTCTATTCTTGTATGTATTATGTATTCCAAATATGAGCCAAATCGGACCACAAATACGATTTTTGTGAATATCCCGATCCTTGCGCCACCTAGCAGAGATTTTTTTCATAGGCCGCCTTCTATTCTTGTATGTATTATGTGTTCCAAATATGAGGCAAATCGGCCACAAATAAGATTTTTGTGAATATCTCGATCCTTGCGCCACCTAGCAGCGATTTTTTTTCATAAGCCGCCTTTTATTCTTGTATGTATTATGTGTTCCAAATATGAGCCAATTCGGACCACAAATACGACTTTTGTGAATATCTCGATCTTTGCGCCACATAGCGGCGATTTTTTCACAGGTCGCTTTATTCTTGTATGAATTATGCATCCAAATATCAGCCACATCGGACCACAAATACCATTTTTGTGAATATCTCGATACCTATGCGCCACCTAGCGGCGATTTTCTTTCACAGGTCGCTTTCTATTCTTGTATGAATTATGTGTTCCAAATATGAGCCACATCGAACCACAAATACGATTTTTGTGAATATCTCGATCCTTGCGCCACCTGGCGGCGATTTTTTCACAGGTCGCTTTATATTCTTGTATGAATTATGCGTTCCAAATATCAGCTACATCGGACCACAAATACATTTTTGTGAATATCTCGATCCTTGCGCCACCTAGCGGCGATTTTTTTCACAGGTCTGCTTTCTATCTTGTATGAATTATGTTTTCCAAATATGAGCCACATCGGAACACAAATATGATTTTTGTGAATATCTCGATCCTTGCGCCACCTAGCGGCGATTTTTGTTCAAAGGTCGCTTGGTACTCTTGTATGTATTATGTTTTCCAAATATGGACCAAATCGGATCACAAATACGATTTCTTTGAATATCACGATATTTGCGCCACCTAGCGGTGAGAGAAATATCAACGGTATCTACTGGAAGATTTTCTTTTCGAAGCTAGGCGTATAAAGGGAAATAGAGCGGCAGGTTCTGACCACCGATTATTAATCGTTGCCTTTGCTCGCTTCAAGACATTGTTATTTCAATTGGTGGTAATCCTTTGTATCATTATGGACTTCCAGAACCACAGGAGACTGCTGAAGTTCAGCGAGTTAGCAGAGATTATGCTGCGGAGACAAGTTATAGTATTTCTGAGATGAACAAAAGTCTGTATATGACAAAGTTTTAAGTAGTGTCAATCAGCAGGACGGCGAAGTATTTTTTTTGTTTTTTTGGATGTCCCTGGTGGTACAGGTAAAACATTTTTAGACTACACTATTACTAGCAGAGGTAAGAAACAAGGCAAAGATAGCACTAGCTGTTGCTTCTTCGGGTATTGCTGCCACTCTACTCCCTGGAGGTAAACTGCGCACACCATGTTTAAGATACCCTTAAACCTGACGCAAATGAACCCCAGTTTGTGCCGTCATCGCGAAATAGTGACAAAGGCGAAGGTTTTTGCAGAGTGCAGCCTAATTGTTTGGGATGAGTGTACGATGGCAAACAAGAAAGCTGTGGAAGCTGTCAGTCGCACTATGCCATATATCACGGCGAAATGATTCCATTATGTGTTCCAAATATGAGCCAAATCGGACCACAAATACGATTTTTATGAATATCTCGATCCTGCGCCACCTAGTGGCGATTTTTTTTCATACCCCCTTCTATTCTTGTATGAATTATGTTTTCCAAATATGAGCCACATCGGAACACAAATATGATTTTGTGATATCTCGATCATTGCGCCACCTAGCGGCGATTTTTGTTCAAAGGTCAGCTTGCTATCTCTTGTATGTATTATGTTTTCCGAATATGGATCAAATCGGATCACAAGTACGATTTCTTTGAATATCACGATATTTGCGCCCACCTAGCGGTAGATTTTTTTCATAGGTCGCTTTCCATTCTTGTATGTATATGTGTTCCAAATATGAACCAAATCGGACCACAAATACGATGTTGTCTGAATATCTCGATCCTTGCGCTACCTAGCGGCGATTTTTTTATAGGTCGCTTTCTATTCTTGTGTGTATTATGTGTTCCAAATATGAGCCAAATCGGACCACAAATACGATTTTTGTGAATATCCCGATCCTTGCGCCACCTAGCAGTGATTTTTTTCGTAGGCCGCCTTCTATTCTTGTATGTATTATGTGTTCCAAATATGAGGCAATCGGACCACAAATATGATTTTTGTGAATATCTCGATCCTTGCGCCACCTAGTGGCGATTTTTAATACCCGCCTTCTATTCTTGTATGTATTATGTGTTCAAATATGACCCAAATCGGATCACAAATAAGATTTTTGTGATATCTCGATCCTTGCGCTACCTAGCGGCGATTTTTTTATAGGTCGCTTTCTATTCTTGTATGTATTATGTGTTCCAAATATGAGCCAAATCGGACCACAAAGACGATTTTTGTGAATATCCCGATCCTTGCGCCACCTAGCAGAGATTTTTTTCATAGGCCGCCTTCTATTCTTGAATGTATTATGTGTTCCAAATATGAGGCAAATCGGACCACAAATACGATTTTTGTGAATATCTCGATCCTTGCGCCACCTAGCAGCGAGTTTTTTTCATAAGCCGCCTTTTATTCTTGTATGTATTATGTGTTCCAAATATGAGCCAATTCGGACCACAAATACGATTTTTGTGAATATCTCGATCTTGCGCCACCTAGCGGCGATTTTTTTCACAGGTCGCTTTATATTCTTGTATGAATTATGCGTTCCAAATATCAGCCACATCGGACCACAAATACCATTTTTGTGAATATCTCGATCCTTGCGCCACCTAGCAGCGATTTTCTTTCACAGGTCGCTTTCTATTCTTGTATGAATTATGTGTTCCAAATATGAGCCACATCGGACCACAAATACGATTTTGTGAATATCTCGATCCTTGCGCCACCTAGCGGCGATTTTTTCACAGGTCGCTTTATATTCTTGTATGAATTATGCGTTCCAAATATCAGCTACATCGGACCACAAATATACGATTTTTGTGAATATCTCGATCCTTGCGCCACCTAGTCGGCGATTTTTTTCACAGGTTCGCTTTCTATCTTGTATGAATTATGTTTTCCAAATATGAGCCACATCGGAACACAAATATGATTTTTGTGATATCTCGATCCTGCGCCACCTAGCGGCGATTTTGTTGTTACAAGGTCGCTTGCTATTCTTGTATGGTATGTATGGTGTCCACATAGTGGACCAAATCGGATCACAAATACGATTTCTTTGAATATCACGATATTTGCGCCACCTAGCGGTGAGAGAAATATCAACGGTATCTACTGGAAGATTTTCTTTTCGAAGCTAGGCGTATAAAGGAAAATAGAGCGGCAGGTTCTGACCACCGAATTATTAATCGTTGCCTTGCTCGCTTCAAGACATTGTTATTTCAATTGGTGTAATCCTTTGTATCATTATGGACTTCCAGAACCACAGGAGACTGCTGAAGTTCAGCGAGTTAGCAGAGATTATGCTGCGGAGACAAGTTATAGTATTTCTGAGATGAACGACATAGTAAACAACAACATCAGCCTGCTTACAGATGAACAAAAGTCTGTATATGACAAAGTTTTAAGTAGTGTCCAATCAGCAGGACGGCGAAGTATGGATGTCCCTGGTGGTACAGGTAAAACATTTTTGACTACACTATTACTAGCAGAGGTAAGAAGACAAGGCAAGATAGCACTAGCTGTTGCTTCTTCGGGTATTGCTGCCACTCTACTCCCTGGAGGTAAAACTGCGCACACCATGTTTAAGATACCCTTAAACCTTGACGCAAATGAAACCCCAGTTTGTGCCGTATCGCGAATAGTGACAAGGCGAAGGTTTTTGCAGAGTGCAGCCTAATTGTTTGGGATGAGTGTACGATGGCAAACAAGAAAGCTGTGAAGCTGTCAGTCGCACTATGCCATATATCCGGCGAAATGATTCCATTATGTGTTCCAAATATGAGCCAAATCGGACCACAAATACGATTTTTGTGAATATCTCGATCCTTGCGCCACCTAGTGGCGATTTTTTCATACCGCCTTCTATTCTTGTATGAATTATGTTTTCCAAATATGAGCCACATCGGAACACAAATATGATTTTTGTGAATATCTCGATCCTTGCGCCACCTAGCGGCGATTTTTGTTCAAAGGTCGCTTGCTATTCTGTATGTATTATGTTTTCCGAATATGGACCAAATCGGATCACAAGTACGATTTCTTTGAATATCACGATATTTGCGCTACCTAGCGGTGATTTTTTTCATAGGTCGCTTTCCATTCTTGTATGTATTATGTGTTTCAAATATGAACCAAATCGGACCATAAATACGATTTTTGTGAATATCTGGATCCTTGCGCCACTTAGCAGTGATTTTTTTCACAGGATCGCTTTCTATTCTTGTATGAATTATGCGTTCCAAATATGAGCCACATCGGACCACAAATACGATTTTTGTGAATATCTCGATCCTTGCGCCACCTAGCGGCGCTTTTTTCATAGGTCGATTTCTATTCTTGTATGTATTATGTGTTCCAAATATGAGCCAAATCGGACCACAAATAGGATTTTTGTGAATATCTCGATCCTTGCGCCACATAGCGGCGATTATTTTCATAGGTCGCCTTCTATTCTTGTATATATTATGTTTTCCAAATATGAGCCAAATCGGACCACAAATACGATTTTTGTGAATATCTCGATCCTTGCGCCACCTAGCGACGATTTTTTTCTTAATATTGCATTGTCATCTGGTTCTGAACTATATTCCAAGTTTCAAGCTTGTAGGTTATCGGGAAGTTACTAAAATTTTAATTACAAAATTCGTTCACAACGGCCGTGCAGCCTGTCAAGTCAACCTAAATAAAACCGTTTAATTAAAAAAAGGACGACCGTTGTGAACGAATTTTGTAATTAAAATTTAAGTGACTTTCCGATAAGCTTCGAGCTTGAAAACTTGGAATATAGTTCAGAACCCCATGGAAATGCAATAATAAGAACTCCGATAGCTGGCGCATGGATCGAAATATTTCAAAAAATCGTATTTGTGGTCCGATTTGGTTGATATTTGGAACACATAATACATACATACATAAATAGAAAGTGACCTATGAACAAATTGCCGTTAGGTGGCGCAAGGATCAAGATATTAAAAAAAATCGTATTTGTGGTCCGATTTGGTTCATATTTGGAACACATTTTACATACGGAAGTAGCAATCGCTTTGTGAAAAAACCAGGCATGCTTAACCAACGAACCGATATCATTTCGTTACGATAATTAACGTTAATAAACGAAGCAAAGTCATTTCGTTTCGTTTATTAACGTTGATTATCGTAACGAAAATGATATCGGTTCGTTGGTTAAGCATGTCTAGAAAAAAACTCCCGCTAGGTGGCGCTAGGATCGAGATATCAAAAATACTCCTATTTGTAGCCCGATCTGTCTCATATTTGGAAAATATATTACATACAGTCCGGTAGAAGTGACATCAAAATACTTTGGAGTTCGAGGAGGGATTAGTATACGTGGCGCTAAGTCGAGTGAAAGCCATTGGAAGGATTATGTATTGAGGACTTAGATTGTAACAAATTGTCAAATGGGCGTGTCACCGCCCCTTTTATGACTAAGCAATTTTCTGTTGCGGGAGCCATAACTCGAAGAAAACATAACGGATCAAAATAAAATTGGGTACACAAATTTTCCCTATAGCAGGAAATATTTCTTGAAAAATGACGAGATCGGTTAAAGACCACGCCCAGTTTTATATAAAAGATTTTTAAAAGGGTCGTAAGCGAAAATAATAAGCTATATCTTAGCGAAAAAGAGCTTTGTATCAATAGAATTTTACTTTCTAAATTGAATTATAACATTAAATGGAAAACACAAACATTTTTGAAAATCGGTGTGCACACGCCCCCATTTTGTCTAAAGCAATTTTCAATGTTTCGGGAGCCATAACTCGAAGAAAAATTACATATCGTAACAAAATTGGGTACACATATTTTCCTTATAGCAGGAAATATTTCTAGTCAAAATGATAAGATTGGTTAAGGACCACGCCCACTTTTATGTAAATGACTTTAAAAAGGGTCGTTTCCTTTTTGCTTCTTTTAAACGAAAATAGTTAAGAATAGAACCATATGTATATGTGTATGCACAGCCTTGTAACACTATTAAGCACACAAAAAAACACAACAGCATTTTCAAGTGTACATCTGGGTATGTAATGTTCGGTTTCACCCGAACTTAGACTTCCTTACTTGTTCTTACTTACTTTTTCCTAATGTTAGTAGTAGGAATCCCTCACTAGAGTAGGGCACCTTGTCGTTAGAGTGAGGGCTTAGCCGAACTCCATAGCACCCGACTATTAGACGGAGTGGTTTAGGACTGGCATCTACGCCGTTTCGCCTCACAGGAGGGCAGGGGATGTCGGTAACCAAGAACTACCTAACCAAGGGTGTTATCCGGACCTGATTGGACGATTTGCAGCCAGGGGATAAATTCTGCTGTATTCGAACGGAGCCTTCCCGATACCGGGCACCTCGGGAAGTATTGATGGCCTTACCACAGTAAGGGGCGCTGCTGTGGCGGATGGTTCTTTCCCCGTATATAAAACTGGTCCGCTGAGCCCGCCGTGTCGGGCAGGTGTTCGTACGACCAATGTGCGACTCATTACCTAATTGTAATAAGGACGATGATAAGGGGAGGACTGAGTCGCAAGCCAAGGACGACAAAAACGCCTTAAGCGATGCGTCGGACTCGGGGAGCGAGAGTAGTCTTATTCAATGAACTCCTTGTTGGAAAAGGTTGGAGGTATAATGGTGTGAAGATGATAGCGTGCGACAACATCGCGAGCTTGCGGTGACTGGAAGGAAGTGGTTCTAGCCTATAAAGGCAAGGCACGAACGCGCGGTTGGATAAAGCGGAAATCCCCACTGTACCAAAAGTTAGGTATGGATACCATGCGTGATGAAATCAGAATCCGAACATACCGACGCATGATTGTAAGGTACTTACTGTATCTCGGCCTACGGAGGAAGGTCAGTTCTACATCTTCCAAATAAACAAGCAGGCGGAGGATATATTGTACACGCAGCTTGGCAAAATGTCCTGGGGTTCAGAGAAATGTACATGCCACGCAGGAAAAGAATCCCGAGGGGGCTCTAAAGAGTCCAAGATTATGTGTAGGTCTTACAACCTTAGACTAACAAAGTTGATTCTATCATTAAAAAGAGAAGACTGTAGAACCATGACGGGTATTCTGACTTACACTGCCCTCTGGCGTCACAGGCCTTTCAGTTCAGCTTGGTCAGTGATAGCAGATGTAGGAAGTGGCGGGTGAGGAGGAACGATCGAGCACGTTCTGCGCTTGTCAGGCTAAGACTCAGCTATTAGGAGTGATACAGCTGTCAAATCTAAAAGCAGGCAATAGTCTTAAGTCTAGAAAGCGTCAGGTAATTTCCAAGAGGACGGAGTTATTTTATAACATATGTCCGGGTTTTTGATAGTGTTTTTCAGTTGGTCGTTAAAATAACTTGGTAAACACTGCGGACTCATTCAGTCTATGTGAGGTCCTCATGGACCGGCCAGTTCAACCTAACCTAACCTGGTAGTAGGGATGCTCTTTATCCGGCCTGAGGTTAAGTTCAATGTTCTTAAAATTTTCCACTTTGTAGAATGGAATATATGCTCAAAATGGACTTGATATGTTCCTTAATTAGATGGTATACGGGAGGCGAACTTTTCCTGATCGGAACTCAGTTTCAGTGACTTTCGTTACGCGCGGACGTGTTTTTTAATCTCTCTCATAGTTTTTAATGTTTGTTTCAACTTCCACAATGGACGATTTTGTGGAAAGTGCAACCGACGGTTTCGAGAACTCTCGATGGTGATATAATACCGTGCAATGGTTTCTATAAAACAACATTCCATAGAGCCTGTAGTAAAGGTATCTCTGATTATGACGTCAGATTAATTAAAAACAATTGTCCCTTGACTTTATTTTTGTGAAGAGTGTGTGGACATGCCGGATAAGGACGGTAAAGCTTTACACGCGATTCTTGTGGGCTAAAAGCAAGGGTTTGAAATAGTGTCAAGCGCTTTTGAAAAAAAAGCTAAACAGCTCGACGAGCTAAAAAAACAATTAATGGCTTCTATGCAGTCATCCAACAACAAAGTTGTTACTGCTGAATCTTGTTGTTGTTCGGGTGCCAGAAATAGCGCATTATTTATTTCTCCTATTTCTATGACCTCCAACAACAATACTAATAACCCATAACCCTTTGTCAAACAATCCTATTGAATTTCCCGCTACCCCTCAAAACACGGAATTCTCCTAATCTCATTTTGAGTGTATGCCGACTAACCCGCATGCCGTCGGCATTCAAACCATTGTAAATTTTACCAAGTAGCGCAACTAACAGCTGATCGGTGAAATTCGCACATTCACACGCACAGTTCTAGACTCAATTTCAAAAAAAAACTTTAGATTATTTAGCTTAAATTTAAGTGCGATAAAACTTACCAATTGAAATATAAATAGAATATATAAGGCGTATTTGTTGTTATTAAAGAAGCTTTTTATTATATTAAAGTTTTTAACATTTTTTTTCAACTTTTATTTAAACATTTCATGCGTTTTTAAAGAATTTCGTGCATTGAAATACAACCATGTGCATATACGTTTTGACATTATATTTCATACTCAAGGCGATCTATACCAGGTGGTGTCAAAGTCGAATTCAATCAATTCGCCGTGCAGATGAATGTCAAGTCAAAACGAAAATTTTCATAGATTTCGATTAACTGACATTTTGCTGTACAAGACTTTGTATGGAAAATTATCAAGAAGAAGCAATCAGCTGATGGATAACACCACCTGTAATGAATTCGCTCTTGTTTCATACTCGTTCATGTTTGCCATTCTCATTGTTTCTAAATTCGTAAGCAAGGACTGCAGCATGGCGCAACGATACAAGGTGGCAGCATGGGACAGCTGATTTTAAGCTTTTTTATTTGATTTGATACATCAAATTACGGCGCAGTACGATTTTGACATTTGTCCATCGAATTTACAAAAACAAAGTACATGAAATTTTTATTTATGTTTGTAGGTATGTCACCATGCTGCCACCTTGTATCGTTCCGCTATGGACTGCAGTTAATCGGTGTGATTTTTCAAAAAATGTATATTTTTGTGAAATTTTTATTTAATCTGAGGTATTGTGGTGGTCAAAAAGGTTTTATGCAAAAATACTTTGGCTTACAACGCGACAATGTATTTCGTAATGTCCATGATTCAATCACAAGAGTTTGCTCGACAAACACATTTTTGACAATTGCAGCCATTTTGGCTCCCAAATCGAATTGACATCCGTTAACTGTGTGGTTTCTTTGCGAATTTTCGAAAAATATTAGTAGTAGAAATAGGAAGCAATTAGTTTACAAATACCCGATAATACTTAACTGCATAATTCCTTAGAACATTATTAACTACGACACGATCTATTAGTGTGGCTGAACATAGGTTTTATGAAAAGTGCACTTTCGATTCACGTAAAAATGTCATTAGTAAATAATGGAGATGCAATGACGAAATGTACTCATTGGGCATGTTAACTTATTCCGTACAGGAGTCTACTGCTAATACGCGTCCAAAAATATCGAGAGAGGTGACCCCGACAACAAT
>JARSSU010020127.1:0-49968 GCA_029619165.1 Eurosta solidaginis | reverse complement strand
TGAATGTTAATTTGCCGTTGTTTGACATGCGACGCAGAACTTCAGTTATCGATGTGATGGTCCTTTGCCGGATACAGATCCCATACGCTACGGTGACACAGCACATTAAGGTGCTAGCCCGACCATCTCGGGAACGATTTATATAGCCACATTAAACCTTCAGCCCATCCCTCCCTTCATGAGGACTTGGGGTCGCCAGAACTTCGTCTGTGAGTGAAACAGCATTCGCCGCGGATAGGTGAGGTTGACAATTGGGTTTAGAGAAGCTGTATATTGCGCTGGCAACCTGAAGGGTTGCGCTACACCAGCCCCCTGAATCTGGTATTTTAGTCGCCTCTTACGACAGGCATACCTACCGCGGGTATATTCTGACCCCTAACCCGCTGGTGGAAGACTATTGAAATCAATGGTGTGAACACAAACGTCTGAAAACTTTGGTCTACATTTTAAAAATTTTATCCAGGGTCTTTGTAAATTTTAATTATACGATTTTCACACCATAACGCAATGACTTCCACTTAGATTGCTTATGATTTCGAAGGCGGCATCCTTGGCCGAAGAGTCACTCCCTAACATTTCAAGGTGTTTCTTTGGTGTAGCTCGGCAGCATAGCGCGACAAAAGCATCAATTGGAAAGTCTTCGGAGCTACACCTAGAGCTTCTAGGAAAGTGATGTCGACGAAGGTATGAGTTCGAAGTCGCAGTCCTATAGCTTCTGTGCTGGCATATGGTGTGAGGGACAGGAGGCTTGGTAGCGACTGGTGGTCGGGATTGCTACTGTTCGCCACATCGGAAATTGTAGCTCTTAAAAACAGCCGAAAAAACTGGAGGCGCCCTGTGCCACGAGAGCCATGAGTATTAATAGACCATAATAGCAACGTTAAGTCGCCTTTATGCGTGACCGCCAAGGAGCCACAAATGATTTAAAGAAGTTGTGTTCAAGACGATTATAGGAGTTAACCCTAGGCGAAACTACGCTTTGTGCTAGATATGCAGACAAATAGTGTGGCTATTTTATGTATCTCTATTTCTTTTCAGCAGACGCAGCAGTACCATTCCAAAGACCGGGGCTAGGTTCGAAGCCTCTCTGGAGTAAGTGAACGAGGGGCAATCCCTCCGCAAGGAGCTACTCCTGAATATTTGTGAACGGTCTGCGAGATCTTGAGGCAAAAACCCCGGATCTTTCCGAAATGGCCAACACGTTGATTTCCTTAAATACATACAAACAAAACCTTTCCTAAATATTTATTATTTTCCTAAATAGAAAAATTAAGCCTTTTAAAGTAAGAGCAGCGGCATATGCCGGCGCCCCGACCACGCCGCTGCCGCCGGTATATAATAGAGCCTACGCCGCCGCCGCCGATAAAGAGATCGGCGTAAACCTCTAATATGAGTATATGGGAAAAATTTATTTGTATATTTTCATAACTTGCAACTATGTTTTGTATTTTGTTGCGCAAGATGCGCACGGGGCCGGCTAGTAGATATAAAAATCATTAACTAACATACATTTGAATAGCAAATAAAGAACCTAAGAGTCATTAAGCAGCTGCACAACATTTTATTCGTTCACTTGTCACTTGAACCAGAGCTACCACCCGTCGAGCTTGATCTGAACAATACTCGTAAGCCAATTCGCATATAACTTCCTTAAAGTCACATTATATATCATATCTATACGAAATATACACAGCAAAAAAGTGTGTGAGCGATTATGAAGAACGGAGATACCCCCCAACTGTAGTCCTTATGTTATAATCCTTTTGCTCAAATCAAATAAGCCATATAAAAAAGTGGTGCCGAGTTTTAGGTGACAAACACTGGCATGCGTTCAGATACACAAATTTTTCAAGCCGCGCCTACTACAGTCAATATTTAAAATACTAATATACATATATTGGCGGCTACCGTGGTGTGATGGTAGAGTGCTCCGCCTACCACACCGTATGCCCTGGGTTGACAGCCCGGGCAAAGCAACACCAAAATTTTAGAAATAAGGTTTTTCAATTAGAAGAAAATTTTTCTAAGCGGGGTCGCCCCTCGGCAGTGTTTGGCAAGCGTTCCGGGTGTATTTCTGACATGAAAAGCTCTCAGTGAAAACTCATCTGCCTTGTAGATGCCGTTTGGAGTCGGCATAAAACAGTATGTCCCGTCCGGTCGATTGTAGGGCAAATCAAGAGGAGCACGACGCAAATTAGACGAGAAGCTCGGCCTTAGATCTCTTCGGAGGTTATCGGGCCTTACATTTATTTATTTTATTTTAATAGTACATACACATATGTCTATATGCTCACATTTATATTAGTGAAATATGGATTGTCATTTAAGCGCAACCACATTTCAAATCAATTCTCAGAATAATCCAATGATTTGTGATGATTTTTATTAGCGTAATGCAGTTTTCGGTATTTCGATTTGTAAACAAGTTCAATTAATCCCCATAAAGATCATTGAATAGCATTTTATGGCTGCGAAATGATGGACATTTTACGGCCAGGAAAAGTAATAAAAAATCCGGAATAATTCAATGCAAATATGTTTCAACTTTTACAACTGGTTTGTAAATATTATTAGCATTTCTTTTAAATAAATAAATAAATAAATGTAAGGCGCGATAACCTCCGAAGAGATCTAAGGCCGAGCTTCTCGTCCAATTTGCGTCGTGCTCCTCTTGATTTTCCCTACATATTGGCCGGACGGGACCTACATGTTTTATGCCGACTCCGAACGGCATCTGCAAGGCAGATGAGTTTTCACTGAGAGCTTTACATGGCATAAATACACTCGGAGCGCTTGCCAAACACTGCCGAGGGCGACCCCGCTTAGAAAAAATTTCTTCTAATTGAAAAACATTATTTCTAAAATTTGGTGTTGCTTTGCCCGGGGTGCGAACCCAGGGCATACGGTTTGACTGGCGGAGCACGCTACCATCACACCACGATGGCAATCTAAATTGTTCTTTTAAATAGAATTGCGAATTTATAACGAGCCATTTTGATTTTAGTTTTATTGGCGGAATGTATGAAATACATGTGGGAAAGAGAGAGCGATAGAAAGAGGGGGAAGAGAGGCAGAGAAAGGTAAGGAAAAAGATAGTGAGAGGGAGTGAAATAGGGCGAGTGGGATAAGGATGAAGAAGAGGGGTAGGTGGAGGGAGAGGAAGAGGAATAGACAGAAGAACCGGCCGAAAAATAAAGGGAGGTAGAGGCTTGTGGAAAGAGGCGTGTCAAAGGAGAGGAAAAGTGAGAGTGAGGGAGCGAAAACAAGGTAGAGGGGCGAGTGATAGAGGAAAAACGAGAGGTAGAGGAAAGAGGAAAGGAAATGTAGGGGGAAGAGAGGTATACGGAAGAGGGAGAGACGGAGGGAGGTCGAATGAGAGGATGGCGGAGGGGGTGATGAACAGGGAAAGGTGAGGTAAAAAGAGAGTGAGAGGGAGTGGGAGAACGATGAATAGGAGGGATAGGTGACGGGAGGGGAAGAAGAGTAGACAGAACAGGCCGAAAGATAAAGGGAGGTAAAGGCTTGTTGAAAGAAAAAAAAGTAGTTAAGGATTACTTAAGCAGAAAGAATATAAAAAGAACAAGTAAGGAAGGCTAAGTTCGGGTGTGACCAAACATCAGCTTTGGAGACAAAATAAGGGAAAACCACCATGTAGGAAAATGAACCTAGGATAACCCTGGAATGTGTTTGTATGACATGGGATATCAAATGAAAGGTGGTAATGATTATTTTAAAAGGGAGTGGGCCATAGTTTTATAGGTGGACGCCTTTTCGAGATAACGCCATAAAGGTGGAACAGGGGTCACTATAATGTGTTTGTACGATATGGTATCAAATTATTAATGAGGTTTTAATGAGGGTTTTAAAAGGAAGTGGTGGTAGTTGTATATGTGACGGCGTTTCCGAGATATCGACCAAAATGTGGACCAGGGTGACCCAGAATATCATCTTTCGGGTACCGTGCTTTATTTATATATGTAGTACCACGAACAGTATTCATGCCAAGATTCCAAGGGCTTTTGTTTTCGCCCTGCAGAACTTTTTCATTTACTTAATATGGTAGGTGTTACACCCATTTTACAAAGTTTTTCTAAAGTTATATCTTGCGTCAATAAGCAAATCCAATTACTATGTTTCATCCGTTTTTTCGTATTTGGTATAGAATTATGGCTTTTTTTCATTTTTCGTAATTTGTGATATCGAAAAAGTGGGCGTGGTCATAGTCGGATTTCAGCCATTTTTTATACCAAGATAAAGTGAGTTCAGATAAGTACGTGAACTGAGTTTAGTAAAGATATATCGAATTTTGCCGAAGCTATCGTATTAACGGCCGAGCGGAAGGACAGGCGGTCGACTGTGTATAACAAACTGGGCGTGGCTTCAACCGATTGCGCCAATTTTCGCAGAAAATAGTTATAGTCATAGAATATATGCCTCTACCAAATTCACAAGGATTGGTAAATTTTTGTTCGACTTATGGCATTAAAAGTATTCTAGACAAATAAAATGAAAAAGGGCGGAGCCACGCCCATTTTGAAATTTTCTTTTATTTTTGTATTTTGTTGCACCATATCATTACTGGAGTTGAATGTTGGCACAATTACTTATATACTGTAAAGATATTAAATTTTTTGTTAAAATTGTACTTTTGCTAATTTTTATTTAGTGCATATGTAGTAATGTAACGTTCCTGCGAAATTTCATCATGATATCTTCAACGACTGCCAAATTACATCTTGCAAAACTTTGGAAAATACCTTCTTTTAAAAAGGGGCGGTGCCACGCCCATTGTCCAAAGTTTTACTAATTTTCTACTTCTGCGTCATAAGGTCGACTCACCTACCAAGTTTCATCCCTTTATCGGTCTTTGGTATTGAATTATCGCATTTTTTCGGTTTTTCGAAATTTTCGATATTGAAAAAGTGGGCGTGGTTATAGTCCGATATCGTTAATTTTAAATAGCGATCTGAGATGAGTGCCAGGAACCTACATACCAAATTTCATCAAGATACCTCAAAATTTACTCAAGTTATCGTGTTAACGGTCAGACGGACGTACGGACGGACATAGTTCAAACATTTTTTTGTTTCGATACTGATGATTTTGATATATGGAAGTGTATATCTATCTCGATTCTTTATACCTGTACAACAACCTTTATCCAATCAAAGTTAATATACTCTGTGTGCAAAGCACGTTGGGTATAAAAAATATAAAAAGATGAGTAGAAAAGCGCGGAGAGTGAGATGAAGAAAAACGGTATAGAGAGACTTCTTGAAGCTCTTTTAAAATAAGGTAAACTTAAGTTCGGACAAGATTATACCGATCGGATCTGCGAATAATATAAAAAGTTTCCAGTGAGCCTAGAAGAAACTACTGGTACGATTAGGAAAGTCGTTCTGTCCCTTTCACAACGAAGCATAGCAGCCTATATCCCGAAGTTAATAGAGAAGTGCGAGGTCAAGTTTTAATAAAGATAGCTAAGACCACAGCAGAAGACGTGATGTGGAGGGTAGAGTGATGGCCTAACTAACGAAAGGCCGCTGACTCATTTATGTGCTCTATTTTCATTCACTGATTCTTGGACCATCGAGTTCTACGTAAAATATATTCTTGGATATATGATGGACTCAATCAATCCATTTGAAGTCCTTTCGAAATAGGATAGAATTACAGTGGAAAAATTTAAACAAAGTATGAACAGGTGGAGTAGGGGGATCCTGAGATAATCCTAAGATTAGACTATGAAGACAAATCCAAAATGATATCGAAAGCTGTTACTGAAAACTATTCTTAAACAGCCTAGAATTTGTCTCGTCTTTCATGCCGGTATAAAAATAAAAATAAATGTAAGGCGCGATTGCCTCCGGAGAGATTTTAGGCCGAGATTGCGTCGTGCTCCTTTTATTTTCTCCTACAAATTGACGGGACTGCATCTACGTGTTTTACGCCGACTCCAAACGGCATTCATAACAGAGACACATTCGGAGTGATTGTCAAATCGCTGCCGAGAGTCGACTGCGCTTGGAAACACTTTTTTTTATTAAAAAAACCTTGTTTCTAAATTTTTATACTCAGCTGAGCAGAGCTCACAGAGTATATTAACTTTGTTCGCATAACGGTAATCCGTAACGGCATAAACTAATCGAGATAGATATAGACTTCTATATATCAAAATGATCTGGGTGAAAAAAGAAATTATTTAGCTATGTCCATCCGTCCGCCCGTCTGTCCGTCCGCCTGTAAACACGATAACTTGAGTAAATTTTGAGGTATCTTGATGAAATTTGGTATGTAGGTTCATGGGCGCTCCTCTCAGATCGCTATTTAAAATGAACGAAATCGGACACAACCACGCCCACTTTTTCGATATCGAAAATTTCGAAAAACCGAAAAAGTGCGATAATTCATTACCAAAGACGGACAAAGCGATGAAACTTGGTAGGTGCGTTGACCTTATGACGCAAAATAGAAAATTAGAAAAATTTTAGACAACGGGCGTGGCACCGCCCACTTTTAAAAGAAGGTAATTTAAAAGTTTTGCAAGCTGTAATTTGGCAGTTGTTGAAGATATCATGATGAAATTTGGTAGGCACGTTACTCCTACTACTATATGTGTGCTGAAAAAAATTAGCAAAATCGGATGACGAACACGCCCAATTTAAAAAAAAATTTATTTTAAGTCAAATTTTAACAAAAAATTTAATATCTTTACAATATAAAAGTAAATTATGTCAACATTCGACTCCAATAATGATATGGTGCTACAAAACACAAAGATAAAAGAAAATTTCAAAATGGGCGTAACTCCGCCCTTTTTCATTTAATTCGTCTAGAATACTTTTAATGCCATAAGTCGAACAAAAATTTACCAATCCTTGTGAAATTTGGTAGGGCTATAGATTCTATGACGATAACTGTTTTCTGTGAAAATGGGCGAAATCGGTTGAAGCCACGCCCAGTTTTTATACCCAGTCGGCCGTTAACATGATAACTTGCGCAAAAAATGATATATCTTAACTAAACTTAGTTCACGTACTTTTATCTGAAGTCACTTTATCTTGGTATGAAATATGGCCGAAATCCGACTATGACCACGCCCACTTTTCCGATATCGAAAATTACGAAAAATGAAAAAAATGCCATAATTCTGTACCATATATGAAAAAAGAGATGAAACATGGTAATTGGATTGGTTTATTGACGCAAAGTATAACTTTAGAATAAACTTTGTAAAACGGGTGTGACACCTACCATATTAAGTAGAAGAAAATGAAAAAGTTCTGCAGGGCGAAATCAAAAGCCCTTGGAATCTTGGCAGGAATACTGTTCGTGGTATGACATATATAAATAAATTAGCGGTACCCGACAAAAGATGTTCTGGGTCACCCTGGTCCACATGTTGGTCGATATCTCGAAAACGCCTTCACATATACAACTAAGGGCCACTCCCTTTTAAACCCTCATTAATACTTTTAATTTGATATCCATATCGTACAAACACATTCTAGAGTCACCCCTGGTCCACCCTTATTGCGATATCTCGAAAAGGCGTCCAACTATAGAACTATGGCTCAATCCCTTTTAAAATACTCTTTAATACCTCCCATTTGATACACATGTCATACAAACACATTCCAGGGTTACCCTAGGTCCATTTTGCTAAATGGTGATTTTCCCTTACTTTGTCTCCAAAGCTCTCAGCTTAGTATGTGATGTTCGGTTACACCTGAACTTAGCCTTCCTTACTTGTTGATGTTGTTTTGCCCGGCTATTGAACCCAGGATCTTCCGTGTGGTAGGCAGAGCGTGCTACCACCACACCGAGGCAGCCGCCGAAAAGCATTCCAAATGATTCCGAAAATTGTCGCGAATCTATTCTGTAGTCGTCCCGCAATGCAAGCGAAAGACCCATAAACAATCCCGAAATGATCCCAGATTATTTTCTCAATATTTCCGAAAATGCCCAAAAGTAATCTAGAAAATATTATCTAAAATTGTTCCGAAATCGCCCCGAATGCATCCTGAACCCCATTCCGAAAATATTCGAAATTACTTGAAAATTCACCCCAAAACAAACACGGAAATAGTCCAGAAATTATACAGGAAACAATTCTGAAATTATAGACAAATAGCCCCGAAAATAATAAAAATATCCGAAAATACTCCTGAAAATATTACATAATTGTATTAGTTTTTATAACGAAATATCTGTAAAGTTATCCCAAAATAGTGCATGTTTTGAAATGGGCCCGAAATAAATCAATCGATAAACAATCCAAGCAAAAGGCCAAAAATCATACTTAATAGGAGATTAATTTCGAAATAGTTCCCAAATATGTGAAATGGCCTAAAAATCATATTGAACATCATGCGGATATATTCTCGAAATGGTCACGAAAAATTTTCCAAACCCACACAAAATCAGTCCGACATCGTTTCGAAGTGATCCGAAAACGATACCGAAGTTTACTCGAAATGGTCCTAAATTGATTCAGTTATAGCCTCGAACGTTGCCGGTGCGAGACGGTTGGGTTTGCTCTTTTTTCCAAAATTGTAAATCGATCCATAAAAGATGTTCTATAAAGAGGGTTAAGGAGCCTCTGACAAGTTTTCAAAAGTTGATTAAGTCTCGATTTATATAACTTGTTTACTGAATATCATTGTTCAAGGTTAATATATCACGAGTTATTACGATAAAAGAAATAACTGAAATATTACTGTTCCCAGGGGTGTCGGAACTCCGACTAAGCCTATTCAAAGCAAAAGGCAGTGAATCCTTGCAGGCTCTTGGATATCTGTGTTCCAAATTTCACCCAAAGGACTGAGCTACGAAAAAAGAGAGATCTGGACATCTCAAAATTAAAAATCTCAGTGAAAGAAAAGGTCTTCTCGAGAAAAACAAAGAAGAATGTCCGCCATTTAAGTGCAAATAGTTTCCAGAGACTCAACTATTTCAAATCTAAGCATCTCAATCTTTTGTTGAGAAAAAAATCCAATAAAAAGTTCCCAAAAAAGCACTTTCCATCTTATCGCTGTGCATTCCTTCAACATATGCGAGAGCACATCAAAAACTGTCCGCAATTGTAATTCATACAACTCAAAAATCAAACGAGCCGTAAATTAAAAGGATTTTAAAGATTTTGTTTGGTCTTTTTTCGCATTTTTATGCAAAAAAGGAAGCCGCACGGATGTTAGTCAGTCAGATCAGTCAGTTGAGTTGTTTAAAACAAAAGGATCACACGATGACCGACAGACAGCTTAAAGAAATAAGCTCAAATCGTTAGGCGGATCTGCATGTCGGCTTGGCATGTTGCACACAGACATAAGACGCGGCATTGATTTTGACGGATCGGACGATAGAAAAGGTAAGGCGCTGACAAGCGCAACTGAAGAAGAAATACATGGACAGGATTTGTGCACATGAGTGTATGTGTGTGTATTGATTGAATAAATTAGATGCTCGTTCAGCTTGTGCGTTGGCTTTTGCGACGTCTTCTTCCACGGAATTTGAGCGACATAAAGTCTACTTCATCAAGCAGCACTCGAAGTTCACTTTATGCAAAACGAGCTGAAGATTTGATCAATGAAGTGGACAGGCGGCAACGCTTTGTGGCGCAAACTTTTAGAAAGTTTTTATTTTAAACTTTTTTCTGTTATTTTTTGGGTTTCACTTTTCAACGCTCATGTTTACAGAGTGCGCAAGGAAACACAACGTTTGCCTAAGTCTTGGCAGACAATAAAACGCTTACACAAACGAAATATTCTAATTCGTCTCTTGGATCTACTACTAATTTACATATGAATGATGTTTTAAGTACTGAAGGTGTTACTGTTGCTGTCGCTGCCGCTGTCGCTAGCACCGTAGATAAACGGTCAGCTGCTACTTATGTAGATATCGCTTGAAGTGCTGAGACAACAATTGTTTCTCCTACCGCGCTGCGTCCGCATGATAATGTGAATGCTAATAATGATAATACAGTAAACGCTAATGGTTCGCTTAGTTCTAACGGTACCTTAACTCTAAACTCTAATGAAACTAATAATGAGGGTCCATTTATGATTCTACAAAAGCCCAAGCGTGCAAAGAAATTTAAAGTTAAAAATGCTAACCAAGAGAATGAGCCAGTGAATCCTGCTTCTTCAAAGGATCCATATATAATTTCCGTTCAAGCTCAACATGCTTCCCCGTCTGCTAGCTCTGATACAAGTACTAAACAAATGTTACCAGCTAGTATGCTGTTGCTGCCAAGACAAAATCAAACAGTGTGCAGATTGACTGTATTGATGAGAATGGCGCTAACCTAAGCAGAGTCCCTTGGTCTAAACCGAAAGTAAAGAGTTCTCGGATAAATCTACAAAATCCATTAGCTTTCCTGTTCCTGCTAAGCTTAAATTGTTGCATGTCTAATCTTTCCAGCCGAGTGTAACTGAAGAAGATATTGTGAACTACGTTTCGAAGTATGCTGGCGTAAATAAGATCTATTTGAAATCCAATAAACTTGTAAGAAAAGGTACTGAGATGTCTGACCTTAGGATAATTACTTTCAAACTGGGCGTAACTGAATCATTTTATGATAAAGTAGTTAAAGCGAGTATCTGGCCTATCAATGTAATTTTACGACCATTCCAGTTTTTGCAAAGGAAGGGTTCCGCGCAACAGGTTCCGTAACACCACAAGCCTATGTATGACAGGCCTCTTAGTAATTATTATGAAAATGCATCGGGGCTTACAACTAAATCTAAGAAGCTTTATTAATTCACTTCAGACTTGAACTATGATGCTCTAGTGTTTGTGGAAACCTGGCTTAACAGTGAATTTTATGAATCCGAATTTTTTGATCCTAACCTCTATAATGTTTATCGCAAAGATCGCGACTCCATAAAAACTGGCGCTACTCGGGGTGGTGGTATTTTAATCGCCGTTCGAAATATGGTTCGTCACTTATATCGCTGCTGAATGGAGACTCGCTGTTGGATCAACTATGTATTCGCATATATGGCCTTTATATGTGCCTCATACATTCCGCCAGGAAGTGAAGATCATGTGTACATGGCGCATGTAGATAATATTGTAGATTTAGTATTTAAGAGACATGAGAATAATGTTTGTATTTTATGTGATTTCAATTTAGGGAATTTAGGCTGGGCAGCCGTGGATGATAGTTTAGTCTTGTATCCGAAAACGTTGATAGTTTTTCTGAAACATACTTTGTTGATAACTTATTGAACGCGAATCTTGCCCAGGTAAACACCTTTATTAATAATTTGTCTAGGACGTTGGATACAATTTTTATTAGTGACAACATGACTCTTTCACTCTCCGAATGTCTAGCTCCTCTCCCTTGCCCTGGCTTACATCATGTTCCACTAGTTTTGCATTTTATGAGTTTAAAAAAATTTGATTAGATATGAACTCAGAAACTAAAATTTTAGAAACTGTGACTTTGATGCTATCAATGCCAAAATAAGCATACTTGATTGGGATAGTATATTCTCAGGTGTTGGTGCCAGTGATTGCTTTGTTATTTTCAAAGGTAAAGTCAACCAAATTTATAGTAGTATAATCCCTCGAATGCGGAAAAATTGCCCTAAAATTCCTTGGTATACGAAGGAGTAAAAAAAACTTAAGAACTTAAGAAACAAATTCTTTAAAAAGCATAAATTATCTAACTCGCCTGCTTTTAAGGAAAATATGTATATTATTCAAAGCAATTTAAATCCCTAAGAAATCGGCTTCATAAAAATATGTTGAGAAATTTGAATTCGAATCCGAAATCTTTCTGGCGAACCGCATACTTTCTTACTGATGCTGTCAATCTTTTTGCAGATTTCTTCAGCTCAAACTTCTAGTCTGATACTGTTTTGTCTGATGTGCTTGAGCATACTGATGTTGATACTCAAATAAATTTTCGTGAACTATTCATATCACTTGATAATGTTATTCGGTGAATTTCGGTGTTAAGGTCCTCAAAACAAACTAATGTGGATGGACTGTGTTCATTTTTGCTAAAAAATACTGTTGCAATTGATTATCCGATTTTATTAGTTTTCAATAAATCTCTAAAGCGGGGAGATTTTATTAATGCCTGGAAAGTAACTTCCATTACTCCAACTTTCAAGAGTGCTAATAAGAGCAATATTGCCAACTACCGTCCAATATAAAAACGTTCCACAATATCGAAAGTTGTCGAGATTATAACTAAGGAAAAGATATCGTTTGCGGTAAAAAGTATTATTTCACCCAAACAGCATGGTTTTATGTCTGGTAGGTCGACTGTGACTAATGTTGCTGTTTTTATTGTATTGTCTCTCCGTCTTTAATAATAGAGCACAAGTAGATATCATCTACACTGATTTTTCTAAGGCCTTCTATAAAGTTAGCCATAAATTACTACTTTTAAAACTTGCTGATCTGGGATTTCACTCCAATTTACTATCATGGGTGAAGTCTTAACTGGCGGATCGGAGTTGTGCTGTTGTGGTCGATTGTATCAGTTCTCATTCTTTTACCGCGACCTCTAGTGTTCCTCAAGGGAGTGTCCTAGGACCTCCCTATTCGTAATTTTTATTAATGAAATACATACGTAATTGCTTCATTTACTCGAATTTTTTATTGTACGCAGATGACTTGAAAATTTTTGCATCAGTCACAAATCAGGCAGATTCCCTACGGCTGCAGTCTGATTTTGACAAAGTAATAGATTGGTTTAGTAGAAATTGCTTACATTTAAATATTAGTAAGTGCTTTCACATCTCATTTTCAAAATCCCGTGATGGTATTATTAACACCTCGTATCACATTGGTGTTTCTGTTTTGAAAACTTTTGATGAAATATCAGATCTTGGAGTATCTTCGATGTTAAATTTCTCTTTCAAGGTCAATTTAACTGTGTTATTGCTAAGTCATATTCAATGCTTGCGTTCATTCGCCACTTTAGCTGGGATTTCCATGATTCATATACGTTGAAGCTTCAATATACATCGCTTGTACGGTCTAAACTGGAATATGCTTCATTCGTTTGGAGACCATACCACGCTTGTCATATACAGCGACTTGAAATGATCCAGAAAAAATGTTTGCGTTTTGGGCTCCTGTCATTACGTTTTCATGATCCCTTACCATCTTACTACTCTAGATATCTACTTATAAGACTGAAGTCCTTGGATAGTAGAAGATCTATTCTAGCGCTGACATTTATTTATGATTTGATAGGGGGCACGATTGACTCGTCATTTCTTTTGGAGCGTATTCGCTTTAATATACCAACTAGAACATTTTGAAATCATGATATTTTTTTATTGGATAGAGCCAGAACGACATATGTTGCTAATTCGCCTATTGCTAGGGCATTGAAGGAATTCAGTCTTCTTACTAATGCCAGGGAAATTGATTTTTCAGTAAATAAATCAAAGTTTAAAATTCTACATAATGAATTGATATGGTATATAATATTTAAGCTAATAATTTGTAAATAGTCTGTAAGGGTATTTTAACTTGTCCTAGATTTACTTTGAAATAAATAAATACAAATCACGCGAACCGTTCGCAACCCTGTACACTTAACCTATAGTTTGCACTATTTAGTACGGAAATGTTAAAGTAGGGAACAGTCAAACAACTCGTCCCGAAAAATATAGAGTGTTTCAGGTAATGTTTCCCATTTAAGGCACATTTCGGATTATTTCAGAATCATTCCATGATTGTGGTTGGCCTTAGTTCTAGAAGATGCCTTTGATTAATCTCTTGAATGACTGGACAGGTTTTTGATGATGCGCGTATAGCCAAGGTACTTGAAAGAACTATTGAAAAAGATGAGGAACTGATTTAAATCGGTACTACTCAAAGTTTCTGTTGACCTAGACCAAACCATATTTGTTGGATAGGTCGTATAGAGCGCGGTCTAAGTAATTTTGGGAAAATGAGCAAAACTACCCGACTCCCTACTCTGTGAAGAAGCATTTCAGGTTATTTAGCATTCAAGGATTATTGCGAAACAGTTTTAAAGATTATTTCGGCGATACTTCAAGAAAATTTCGGAACTCTTTTGGGATTGTTTCAAAATAATGTTTGGTTTGTTTCTAGATTACTCTAAATATCATTTTGAAGCTACCTGTGTCTATTTTAAGAACATTTCGTGATAATCTTAGAAACTATTTCGGGATTATTTAGGAATAAATTCAAAGACTATTTTGGAATCTTTTCTTAATCATTTCAGGACTATCCGATTACTTTTGGAATCATTTCGATATATTTTTAGAATATATTACTGGGTCCTTTTGGGAATACTTCGAAACAGTTTCGAAATCAAATCGGGAATATTTCGGAACCGCTTGTAAGTCAATCAAGGCGCTATTCGGAATGCTTTCGCAATTTTTTCCAAGTATATTCGGGATAGCTTTTTGGATCATTGCAGGAACATTTCTGAACCATTTCAGAATCATTTCGTGAATTTTTCTGAATTGCTTTTGAGTTCCATTTGGTTTTGTTTTTTATTTTGAACAATCTCGGCGTTATTCTCGGAATAATTTTATGTGCGCTTTAAATAATATCCGAGCTCTTGCGATATGCACACGAGAATTACCTCTGTCTCGAAAGTAATCCCGAAATTACAACAAGCTCGTTAAAAAGTAACCCCGAAACTATTCTAAAACTCAATTAAAAGGATACTATACAAATGCCGCATTAATGCCGATACGAAAACAAATTGAAATCGAAAATACCCCAAATTAGTAACGAGCTAATTCTGAAAAAGTTGCGAATTGACTCCGAAAAGATCACTTTGTGAACATCGCGCGATACTAAAATAATTCTAAAGAGAATTTTGAAATAGCCCTACCTGATATCCAAACAGCCCCAAAATTAAGTTTGTGATTCAGTTCGAAAATTTTATTTGATAAAGGAAATAATCCTCAGTCATGAAGTTATAAATGATCCTCAAACAGTTCTGTAATCAGCTATAGACAACTGGTTCCGTAAAGTTACTAAATATACTAAGCTAAAACTCATGGCCAGCAGCAGAAGGCAACGACAAAGTGAAAAATTTTGTTTTGTTTCTTTACGTACTCTGAGTTTTGAAATTTGCTGCATTTAGCCAAAAATGATATCTATATACATACATATAACAAGTAAGGAAGGCTAAGTTCGGGTGTAACCGAACATTACATACTCAGCTGAGAGCTTTGGAGACAAAATAAGGGAAAAATCACCATTTAGGAAAATGAACTCAGGGTAACCCTGGAATGTGTTTGTATGACATGGGTATCACAGGAAGGAAGGTATTAAAGATTATTTTAAAAGGGAGTGGGCCATAGTTCTAGAGGTGGACGCCATTTTGGGATATCGCCATAAAGGTGGACCAGGGGTGACTCTAGAATGTGTTTTTATGTTATGGGTATCAAATGAAAGGTATTAATGAAGGTTTTAAAAGGGAAAGGCCCTTAGTTGTATATGTGGAGGCGTTTTCGATATATCGACCAAAATGTGGACCAGGGTGACCCAGAACATCATCTGTCGCGTACCGCTAATTTATTTATATATGTAATACCACCAACAGTATTCCTTCCAAGATTCCAAGGGCTTTTGATTTCGCCCTGCAGAACTTTTTCATTTTCTTCTACTTACATATGGTAGGTGTCACACCCATTTTACAAAGTTTTTCCTAAAGTTATATTTTGCGTCAATAAACTAAACAAATTACCATGTTTCATTTTTTCATATTTTATATAGAATTATGGACAAAACGAAGTACCTGCTGTCATCGAGCAAAGAGTCAGCGCATATGCGCCTTGGCAACCACGCTGCTGTTGGCAGCCATAATTTCGAAATAGTAAAAGACTTCGTTTATTTGGGAACCAGCATCAACACTAGCAACAACATCAGCACTGAAATCCAGCGAAGAATCAATCTTGCCAATAAATGCTACTTTGGACTAGGTAGGCAATTGAAAAGTAAAGTCCTCTCTCGGCGAAAGAAAATCATACTCTACAAGTCACTTATCGTACCCGTCCTGCTATATGGGGGGAGAAAGCATGGAGCGTGACAACAGCAGATGAAGCGGCTTTGGAGTGTTCGAGAGAAAAGTTCTTCGAAAGATTTATAGACCTCTACGCGTTGGCGATGGCGAGTACCGAAGAAGATTTAATGATGAGCTGTACGAGCTATACGCAGACATCAACATAGTCCAGCGAATTAAAACTCAGCGGCTGCGCTGGCTAGGCCATATTATGCGAATGAAAGATGATGCTCCGGCCAAGAAAGTGTTTCTATCGGAACCCGCTTATGAAAGCAAAAGTAGAGGGCGGCCCTGGCGCGCCTTGTTGGACGGCCATAACTGTTTAGACGGTTAAGCGCCAATTAAGTAAGTAGAGTAAGTACGTTTCTGCCAAATTTCATCATGATATCTTCAACGACTGCCAAATTACAGCTTGCAAAACTTTTAAATTACCTCCTTGTAACAGTGGGCGGTGCCACGCCGGACATGGCTAAATGAATATCTTTTTGCGCCCAGATCATTTTGATATATAGAACGCTATATCATATCTCGATTAGTTTATGCCGTTACGGATTACCGTTATACGAACACAGTTAATATACTCTGTGAGCTCTGCTCAGCTGAGTATAAAAAAAACCAACAAAAAATGTGAGTAGACAATTAGGCTTTAGCGTTAATGTGACTACACAATGAGTACTAAAGATGCCGCTGGGAAGACGAAGAAAAAATGAAAAAAATCAAATAAGAAAACTTTGTAATTTGAGTACAGGGACATTTGCTTAACAGCCATCAAAAGATTCAAGACTAGATCTTATCCTGTATTGCTCGTAGACGCCGCCGCCGCTAATGATTTCATGGGAATGTTGCTGTCAAATGAGACGCACTGTCTGTATAAACGTAACGCCCTTCGCCTGCCTCTTTTGTATAGTCATTTATATAAAGTCACAGCATATTTTCTCTACAGCACATTTTTATCTATTTTTATTTTTTTTCTCAATCATAAATTAATCGCCTGCCAAATGAGCCACACCCCATATTAAGCGGATTGTGACTTTATTGTCAATAATAAATTGATTTTTATTAATTCAGCGAAAATCGCAGAAACGTTGAATGATTTGAGTTGGCTTGTTAAGTAACGGCAATAATTACAACAACAATAGATATTTATGGAATATTTATTATTAGTCCGGGAACCAGTTGTTACTTTCTGTGATAAATATATATAAAGTAAAGTTTGGGTATCCGCGGAGTAAGCCCCTTTCGGCAGTTCTTGCTGTCTTCAGTGTATTTCATCAGACAAGATTCCCATAGAACAATATCAGATCGCTCACCAACTCATTAGCCATAAAAGACCAGGCGTTTCCGCTTTCTCGCAGCAATGGTGCAAAGCGGCAAAAGCCTTCCTGCAAATGTTCTCTAGAATATGCTTCCAGGACAACCCTATAAGAGTCAAACTGCAAACCTAGATGATATACCTTCTTATGTTATGTGCTGGAACCAGAACGAAACTGAAAAGTTTTATAGAACAGAACGAAACCTTTGATGTAAGCACAAAGTTGAAATAATTTTCAAGAGCGAAACCTAAGCCAAATCGAGACGAAATCGAAAGATTTTGCAGAGCGAAAATATAGTCGAAAGCAATACTCAAACATTAACGAAACCCAAACCCAAGTAATTTTGAAGGGTATAAACACTGACGAAATCTGCACGAAATTCAAGAACAAAACGGAAATATTTTTAAAGAGCGAAACCTTGATGAAACCAAAATGGTTTTGAAAAACAAAATTAAAGTTAAATTCAGAACGAAACTGAAATAATTTGAAGTTGGAATACAACAACAACAACGGAAACCAACGGTTATAATTTTGAACAGCGATACCAAAACGAAAACTGAAGTGAACCCGAAACAATTTTTCAGTTGGAAAACAAAGTCGATACCGGGACGTAGCGGAAATAATTTTAAAAACAAATCTAAAATAGCTTTGAAGAGTGAAAACAAAATCGATTGGAATAAAACAGAAAGAATTTTGAAGAACGAACCCAAATACAAAACCTGCACATGACTTAAATGAATTAATTGAGTATAAGCAAATTCGAACCAAAACGAAAGGGAAATAATTATTAAGACTTTTTGAAGACTAAAATTGATACGGAAACGAAACAAAATTTGAAGAGCAAAATCCAAGTCGAAGCGGAACGAAACGGAAAGGACGTAAGGACGCCAAATAGTTTAAACGGTCGAAACCGTGACAAAACGAAAAAATTTAAGAGAACAAAAAAATGATACATTTGAAAATCGAAAACAAATCGGAAATGGAATGAATTGGAATAAATTTTAAAGAACAAAATTAAAAAACTTTCGTAGTACAGTGAGTCTGGAATATAGTGAAACTAATTCTGCAAGGCTGTTCACAGTATCCAGGCTCTTCACTATAATTAAGGTTGACATTTTTTTTTTAATTTGGTTTAGAGCTTTTAAATTCATGTTGTTTTTGTAAACAAAAAGATTATTTATATAAAAAAACACATTTGAAAAATGCATACATATTATTGAAAGAATTTACGAAAAGATGTTTGGTTTTTATGTTCGAAATTGACTTTTGGACTGCTTTTTCGCGTAGACTTTTCAGTACTAGTATGCCAACATAGTCAATGGTGTTAACTTCAGCCCATGCGATAGCTATATCGGAGGTTTTAATGGCTTCAGTAGCTCATCTGTAGCGTTATAAAGCAAAAGGATAGCTTTGGTGGTAATCCTTTCTGTAGTAAATACTTTTGAACCTAATATCAATTAAAAAACGAAATAAATACTCTGCAAAAAATGTCAGAAGTGCAGTATAAATATACCTTGAGGGACGAAGCAATGGTGAAACCTTCTCTGAAATGTTAACATCATCAAGCATCCTTAGAGTTCGGATAAAATCTAACGGAGAATGTCATAAGCCTTAAAAGAGCGCGGTTCTTTGCATGCCCAATTATTAACGGTTTGACTTTAGATGACCAGTTGCATTTGTACCTGCAAGAAAGTAATTTCTGGCCTTTTCTGCTTTTCTCTCCGGCGGCTGCTTTTCTGGAAGCATTTTCCAACACAAAGCCGAACTCGTTGCCGTTATATACTTGTCCTCGCAAAAGCTTCAATCGAGGGATAAGTTCTGAGTTTATGCTGTAAAAGGGATCAATTGCTGGATATACGGATGAAAGTTTCTCGCCACACTCTTTAAAAGTTGGATTCCAAAGCGCGTTATAACTCCAAATAACCAACCGGGGCTGGCATGAAAGATACCTCTCTTTCTTAAAGTCAGCGTGCAGCGTCATTGGCTTTTTCTTAGCATTTCCCAGTAAATGGACAATTTTGTTCGTGAGCTATAAACCACTTGTATAAAATCTGTCCATGCGGGAAATACTCGCTTGTATGTAAGAGTCTTCCACGTAGGATGCTCGACGGCTGATGGATTATAATACTCCGAGCATTTTTTATTCCCGAAACGGTTGATTGGCCACACATAAAATCTTTGCAAGGATGAAACCACTAGCATCTTTCTTCGAGTTTTGAGCAATTCAAAATTTGCCTTTAAATGGAAGGAAACTCCTCCAGGCTTGATAACGTTAATTTAATAACACATAAACAATTTAAAAACACATAAACATACCTCATTCACTCAGAAGCGTTCGCACCCGACAAGGAGACAATGAGCAATTTCGGGGAATATCGATTATTTTCCGTTAAGTTTTTTTAACAGTTTATGATTGCCGTGGCGTTTAAAAACTTTGTTTACTATTTCGAGTTCGATAATTTCGTTATTAAGAGTACTCAATGTAAATGTTTAGTCGTTCCACTATATCGAGGTGTTCATTATACCGGGGGATTCACTATACACAGACTCCTCTGTATATACAAATTCAACTTATACAAATAAAAATTAATTTCGGAGCAAAACTCAAAAAACACTAAAGCCTGAAACGAAATTGAAGTAAGTTTAAAGCTTGAAACCAAACGGAATTCGGGACGAAACAAAAGTAACCTTAAAAAAAATACTTAACTATTTTCGATGAGCGAAAAACCAAATCGGAAACAGGAACCGAGACGAAAGAGAAATTGTGTCGAAGAACGAAACCTTAACAATTTCGAAGAGCATAAACAAAATCGAAACTAAATTGAAGTGAAAACAATTTTGAATAATAAAACCAAACCTAAATTTCGAACGAAACCGGCATCACTTACAAAAGAACTGTGGCAAAACTACTAAGCGAAACTGGAGATAATAAAGAACCGAAACGTAATAAACGAAATAATTTGAGGACAAAAACAAAACGAAATGGGAATGATTAAAAAAAAATCTTACCGAAACTGGAAGAGGGAACAGGAATATTATAGGATAACAAAGTGACAACGAAAACCAATGTACAAAATGGGATATAAAAACAGTATTTTAAATCGCTTCTCATTCCTGGAACAAAAGGAGCGTTACTTAACTATTCAACTAAACTACCGTCGTCAACCTCGCATTGGATTTAGGTGAGCCCCGGTGTACTGCTAATGATAACTGCCTCCCAGACTAAAACAATTAATGAATATAAATATTGTCATGAGATTAATTATTTATGATAAAATTTACAAGTGGATATGTACAAAAATAACGCCATCAACACCAATCATAATTACAAAAGCAAAAACAAATGTGAATGATGTAGGCACCTTTTGCCAACATTATTATATCTTATTGTTTTTTATTGTTGATGTTGTTGTTGTATGTGATTTTAACAACAATTGTGTATGTGCGAACAACAATGAAACATACATCGTTGGCGACAAATTGGCTGTTGTTACAGCTGCGCAAAATATATTGAATGTTGTTGTAAATATTCATATGAGCTTTTAATTATTAATAGTCGATTGCTGTTATAAAATGAAGTCAAGTATAAGTAATGCTGTGTGACAATGGCAGGTAATCGGGTGCTTTGAAGAAAGAATGGTTCAGTTCTTACAAAGACCGGACAGCGATGAATAAGTTGAGAAAAGGACTGGAAAATATGTATTAAAACCCCAGAAAATCAACAAAAAGTAAAATAAGGTAAGAGAAATCTACTTTAAGCCTTTCGAACCTGTTGGTACACCGTATGTAACACTAAATGTGTATATTGGACTAAATCCTCAAAATCACACTCAAACTGAATAAAAAATTTCCCAAAACAGGCTTTTAGTTTGCCTAAAGGTACATATAAAAATGAAATATTTTTCTCCTGTGCAGTACGCTCAGTTTGAGTTAAATAGTGAAAGATTCTGACACGTGTTTGGTTTTTGAATAATAATCCTAAAAAAAGTTGTAACAGCCAAACAAATTATTTTTATGGAAGATTTTTATTTTATTTATAAGCTTTAGCATATTTAGTGAAACATTTATATGGATATGCTTGAGTTTGTGGAGTTTCAGTGAGTTAGTACTTATATGTACCAGTAGTATTTTATACTGGTACATATACGTACCAACAGTGCCTCTCTTCAAAAAAGAAGTATTCTCTCGTCTTTCTTTTATAAAGAAATACCATTTCGAAAAAACTGAGCTCAGACAAAATTGCCGAGCTGCTGATTGATGAAATACTTGATTCAGATGACGATGATACAGGCACTGATTTTTTAAACGGAATGATGGTAATTATTTGCCAAAATTGGGTTCGCACGGCGAAGAATCTGTGAGCTATAAGATGTTGAAAGCATTATAGCACCTATACATATTATAAGTGATTGCCGTGGACGTAATATAAGTCCGAAAATTCCTGCCAATTCTTTTCCCTTTCAAAATTTTTCAAAAGATGTTTCCTCGAAGCCTGTGCATGTATATCGCACAATGTACAAATGACCCCATTTCTGAGTTTCAAACCGCAAAAAAGACAAATATTAAAGATGATCAAATTATGCTGGGCTCTATGTTCGTTATGTCTTATAATAAGCTTCCGACTTTAAAACATTATTGGTCAAAACATCCTTCGATAAGTAATGCTATTATCAACATTGCAATATCTCGAGACCGCTATAAATTTTTGGCATCAAAATGATATTTTGCATTTTCTCAGAAACCAACTGATTGCAGTAAAACTTATTACATCGACGATGTTGTGGAGTATTCGAAAAGTACATTTCAAAAATACCGGCAGGATAATTTTAGGCAGAGAAGAGATGAATCAATGGCAAAGTTTAAAGGAAGATCATCCTTAAAACAATATATGCCACTCAAATCAGTAAAACGTGGAATAAAAATGTGCTGCGATGTGACTCTGAGAAGGGATACATATATGATTTCAATATATACAATGGAAGAGAACAAAGTCAAAACGATGGAACTTTAGGCGAACGTGTAGTAAAAGCTTTTGTTAGTACAATTAAAGAAAAATAAAAAAATTTACCACCAACAAACGAAGGATGGGAAAGAAATGAGTACTCGTTCAGGGCCAGCACATCTGGTCATTAATATCAGGTATTAAAACTGCAGCCGTTCGCAGATCCCAATCACCAAGCTGTTTGTCTCAACGAAATAAATAATAGTTTAAAAAAACTAAAAAAACACGCTTTTATAGCAAACCGAACTAAAAAATAGAAAATAAATTTCAATTAAAAAGAGTTTATATAACAGTAGTAGAAGGTTAAACAATCGTTTATAGTTAATCACCTCAAAATAAAATTATAATAAAATTTAAGTTATTAACAGAATAATTTAATTCACAGTAAAAAGCGTGGGGTGCTTGATATTGAATGTTACAATCATTCTATTGGCAAACTATCTGAGAGGAAAGATATGAAATGTAGTCAAATGCACCCCACGCTTTTTACTCTGAATAAATTATTCTGTTAATAACTTAAATTTTATTATAATTTTATTTTGAGGTAATTAACTATAAACGATTGTTTAACCTTCTACTACTGTTATATAAACTCTTTTTAATTGAAATTTATTTTCTATTTTTTAGTTCGGTTTGCTATAAAAGCGTGTTTTTTTTAGTTTTTTTAAACTATTATTTATTTTTAATTTTTTAGTTCAAATAATTTTAAAAGTTTTAGTCGAGAGTGATGAAACCTCGAAACGCCACGGTCCATGGATGAATCCAACCCCACGGCACCGAAAAGGGCCAAGATGCAGGGAGGCTGGACGCGGTCTTTCGCCGAAATTGCCAGGTCGGCAGATCAAACCTATGGCCATTCAAAGTGGTAATAAGGCCAATTGACCTTATGGCCGTTGACCTTATGTCAACACACCATCACATTAATGCATTGTCATCGAGCCTTGATATGTGTGCAAAGTTTCAATCAAACTTATGGCCATTCAAAGTGGTAATAAGGCCAATTGACCTTATGGCCGTTGACCTTATGTCAACACACCATCATATTAATGCATTGTCATCGACCTTGAAGGTGCAAAGTTTCAATCAACTTATGGCCATTCAAAGTGTAATAAGGCCAATTGCCTTATGGCCTTGCCTTATTCAGCCACCACCATAATGCATTGCATCGGTCCTTGATACGTATGCAAAGTTTCAAATTAATCGACTTCTAGAAACCGGTGAAAATAGCTCAAAATTCCGCTACATACAGGCCAAGCTAATAAAAGCGTGTCATAAAAGGGCTCCAGTATGCTCTTTCGGAGATGTGCATCACCTTCTATCTTAATAGGTGTCATCTCTATCTTTGGCGTATTTGCATTAATAAACGTAATGCTTTTGTTTTTCGCATTATGTGCAAGGTTTCAAATCTATGGCCATTTGGGGTGGTCATGAAGTTCAATTGACCTTATGTCCGTTAACCTTATATCAACACACCATCACATTATTGCATTGTCATCGAGCTTTGACATGTGTGCAAAGTTTCAATCAAACTTATGGCCCATTCAAAGTGGTAATAAGGCCATTGACCTTATGGCCGTTGACCTTATGTCACACACCATCACATTAATGCATTGTCATCGAGCCTTGATACGTGTGCAAAGTTTCAATCAAACTTATGGCCATTCAAAGTGGTAATAAGGCCAATTGACCTTATGGCCGTTGACCTTATGTCAGCACACCATCACATTAATGCATTGTCATCGGTCCTTGATACGTATGCAAAGTTTCAAATTAATGAGACTTCTAGAAAACCGGTGAAAATTAAGCTCAATGATTCCGCTACATACAGGCCAGCTAATAAAAGCGTGTTAAAAAGGGAACTGGGCAACGTATCCTTGCATTTACCCAATTCCATTGAGACTCGAAGAAATTTGACAGCATGTGATATATCACTTTGCAGATGTGCTTCTCAAAATATCATACTCAAAAATAATTAGATTCATACATAGTTTTCGAAATTTAAGAATTGTGTGTTTACTTTTTAAACATGTTTCTTGAAAGTAATATACATTTTCCCATAAATGATTCCAACATTCCATCCATCAATATCAAATTTTGTTATTATTATTTGTACTTTGAGAGCTGCTGTACAAATATTGTACCACACAATACAATGTTGTCCACCTAAGTCCCCCCCCCAGCCTCCTCCCCCCATCTTAAAAATTTGAGCAAATTTTTTAGGCTAAATTCCGGTTCGAAAGAGTTAAATGACAAAAAAAGCAATAAAACACTTTGGAAAAAGCTTAGACCGAAGCTTATAGACCGACAAAGTACGAAGGTCTGCCTTCAAAAATATCGGTTCTCTAAATACTTAAACCGCTCATCACTGGCAATTGTGATTGGGTCTCATGTCATAGAAGTGTTATTGGAAAAAAATCATTAGGCTGAAACAAAAATTTATATTTTCATTTACATTTTAATTAATATAATTTATAATTCATTAATAACCTTTTTCATAGATATTTCTTAAGTATGACATGAGCACTTTATTTTAGAATATTACTTTATAACATTATGCCTTCATATTGCAATATAGCTTAATAGATTGATGATTGATAAAGTTGTTTGTTTAGAAATTTAAAAAAATGTTAATTTTTATAGTAAACAAAAAAATAAATTAATTTTTTTATTATTTTTTTTTAATTAAATCGAAAATAATACTTCCCGAACCCGAAGGTTTTTAGGGAGTCTTATCGATGTGATGGTCTTTACGGGATATAGATACGGTACGTTCCGGTCACAAGCACCATAAAGGTATAAGCCCGACCATCTCGGAAACAATATAGTATGAACACATTGAACCTTTTAGGTCATACCGCGTCCACTCCACCGACTAGCTGTATGAGGAACTTTGGGTCGTCAGGGTTTCGCCTGCTACAGAAACGGGATTCGCCACGGATGGGTGAGTTTTAAACTTGATAAGATAAGCTATAAATTGCGCGTGCAACCTCTGCCCCGAGACATGAACCTTGGACCCTTCGTTACGATATGTAAGTAAACACACTACCTCTGTACTATTACCTTATTTTTATGAAATGATCAAGCTCGGTGTATTGTTTCGCTTTATCATCTCAAAAAAAGTTTAAGAAAGTGGGCGTGGTGTCATTTGAAAACAAGTACATAAGCTGAAAAAACTTAAAGCTACGTATTCTCCTATCAACTTTAAACTTTTTCTGCCCTAAAAACACAAATTTTGTTCAAAGCAAATTTTTTTAACGGACGAATAAAGGTCTGGTCCACATGCGTAACCCATACCTGTACCACAGCTAGCGGCTAAAAACGCTGTTACTATTACTTTAGATACGGAACCGCTCCACGTGAGTTCCATGTCCAGTCTAATGCGAGTGGATTAGGCAAGAATCTTCCCGTTCGCATGATCCATCCCAAACAAATTTAAAATTTGGCTACCAGTAAACGGCGCATGATCACTTAAACCGACTCCTGCCTTCTGGAGAAAGTTATTTTACTTGGATACATAAAACCTAATGTACCTTTGAAACCACCAAGAAATTTAGCTCATTTTACGAGAAGACTAGTATTATATTATTAAGCTTCGATGCACTGCGATTTAAACCTTTTGTATTTAACTTTTCAGCCTATAACTTTATGTGAAAGCCTCTTTAGGCTAGATGGGAGAGTCTCTGCTTTGCCAGAGCGACGCACTCGCAGAGATGTGCACCGCCATACCTTTCTCCAGCTCACAAAAGCGAGAGATTTTTTCATCACATAAGTTTAAGTTACTTAGGTGCTCAGAATATTACCCAGTGAGAGCTCGTAGATCCTCTGCTTAATGAGTTTGGTTTATGCTCTCGTTGATTGCAGTTTAAACAATTTAAGTGTCTGAAGTGCTTTTTTCCCAGTTACCTTTGGTTTCATTAGGGTGTGCCTTTGTGAATGCTACTACATATAACACCCTGCTTGGCTGGGTAGTCTTCCTGTTCACTACCGTCATGTCCTTGATGACCGGGAACGCATCCTCACAAAACTTTGTTTTTGGCTCAGAGATCATTAAGGACTCTAATGCATTTATCCACTATCCCATTGGCATCGACTTCTTTTAGTTTGGCTCATGAATACCACCATCCGTTTTCCCGTCATCAAGCTTTAATCCATCTGTGAAAAAGAACTCTGAGTCAGGGTCAGCATATAGATGTTATCCAAAGAGTTTTGTACACAATGAACACCTCGAAGTTTCATGAGATTTTGAGTAGGGCCATTGCATCACTTAGTTGCAATATTGAATTTTCTATTCCATAGGTAAAATAACGCTGATAACCTTAATGCAGGGGCAGAAGTCGGAAGAAATCTTTATGGAATGGAATTGCTACTCAAAGATGAAACGATGTAGAAATGTTGTTGGTAGAAGTTTTCTGCCAAGCATGCGTCGGCGCAATCAAGAGTGCCATGATGTGCTGCTACTACGACAAGGGATTTTAAAATTTACTAACACAGCCAACCGGTCAGCGAATCCCTGACTTAGTTTCGATTTGGTACAGAGCAAGAAAAAGGCTTAGGAGATTACGCACACTCTCCACCACTCTTACGTTTAAAAAGTGCAAGAAGTTTCAAATTAGAACCGTCACTCAGGCTAGGCTAAGTTAGTTGCCAGCTGCCCACTTAACCTAACTCTTTCTTGGTCCTTTGTAGTAAAATATTTCAACACCGCCTTCTTGATAGCGATGACCTTCAACCAGAAGACGATGTATTGATCGCGTAGCTCAATTATCAGGCTGACATATACCTCCTGGCAAAGTACTCCGGTCCCTCCTCCATCCTCCGTCTAGCTCGAATCCATCTGTCAACAGTTCACAGACTACATGCACCTATTTAGTACCACCCACCTCATTGTCCCATGAGGTTCTATGAGCGGAGAATTTGACAATACCAGAGAAAGCCCACGTACTGCAGTCTGTCCGGCCAGCGGTGAAGTAGAAAACAATCAAAGGACTGGAGTACTTGTAACTATCCAGCTTAAGTATTTTCCGCGTTTCGCAGCCTTTTTGCGGCTAGGCTGTGGCCACTTTTAACACAATGACTGAGGCCAGAATTCCATAGAAGGAAATCAGCTTGTCCCTCAGTACATACAGCCAATGTAATTGACACTTTCATATCGCCCGTCGACATCAGTACAACCCTTTTAATACCTTATCGATAACTTTTCGATAAATAATCGATAGCACTCTGGTATGAAATTGGTAACATTCCGATAGCAACTACATAGCTTGCATCCCTTGATGTTTCCTCCATATACGTCTCAATTAGACTGGGCGAAATTAAGCGAAGGCGAGAGGTGCACATGATCGACCAAGCAGGAAAGGCGTGGGTTCAAGGGCGGGGCTGTAAAGTATCGACGATTATGTGTAGGTCTTACAACCTTAGAATAACATAGTTGCTTCTATCATTAAAAGAGAGGGCTGTAGACTCATGACTTGTTGATATATTTCATTGGAGTATGGCTTTTACGTGGCGGGTCCCAAGCCCGGCGAACAACCCGCTCAGCGGGCGTGAAAAAATTACTTGCACGAGAGCCGCTTGCTCCAAGAGAGACGCTGCCAATGAATTCTCTCCGGCTAGCCCTTAAGCCGATTATGTCAGAGTGGCCTAGCCAGGTTGTCGCATTCTCACATTAGCTCACCGCTAAGCGGATGTTGAGCGGCTACCCAGAGGATACTTGGCCCCAAGCGACCGGCAGTAGTGAGCTGGTTGAACCGCATGCAAAAGAATCGCTCTTGCCATTTCCAGGTGAATGGCGGTCAGAAGCTTTCTCCACTTTCGTGGACTTCAACACACGGCTCCACCCTCCGTCTGGCGTCATATGCCTTTAAATTAGACTTGGTCAGTGATATCAGATGTAGGAAGTTCGGGCTGAAAGAGTAAATGATCGAGCACGTTCTGTGTTCGTGCCCTGCGCTTGCCAGGCTAAGACTCCAGCTATTAGGAGTGATGCAGCTGTCAGATCTGGAAGCAGTAAGTAGCTTAAGTCCTAGGAAGCTTCTAGTATTTGCCAAGAGGACGGAGTTATTTTATAACATAGGTCCTGGTTTTTGATAGGTTTTTTTTCAGTTTGGTCATTACAACAAACTTCTGGTAACACTACGGACTTATACAGTCTATGTGAGGTCCTCATGGACCGGCCAGTTCAACCTAACCTAACCTATAGAGGTTGAGCAGCTCTGCTCTGAATCAATTAACAAAATCTGCCCATAAACTGAACGAAACGCAACACTTCTCCATGACTAATTATATAAGAATGCAATATCTGGCTGAAAAGGTTCCCATCAAGCTGGCTGGCACACACCTTGCTAAAGGACCACACGAAATGTAAACTCACCTAAGAAGATGCAACAAAATCACCTTAAATTTCAATTAAGACATCTGTCAGCAGATGTCGACAAAATTTATGCTCTCAACATTGTGCATTAAATTATTGGAGAGCAATATTCGCAAGGTTATTATTGTTGTTGTTTTTGTTGCTTAGGTTAAACAGCCACAGTGCGAAGATAAGCCAATTTAATGACATCATTTACGACAGCAAAAACAATATGCAGTTTACAAATATATATACAGCTGTGAACACAAAGTGACGAAAAGGTGTATAAGAAGTATGATAGTATAAGAGAGGTGACAGAAGGCGCGAGGAGTTGTAGTAAGCAGCTGTGAATATTATTTAAAGACAGCTTCGATGAGAAATTTTAAATTATGCCTTTGACTATCAATGACAATAACTCGAGATTGCTGATGCGTTGACGAGAGTATGGAATGCTCTGCAAGTGGAAATACATACTGCATACCACATAGTCATTTTTAGCATTAAGCATGCTTTACATTCCACCATTTATAGATTACAAGTTAATTTCTAAAATAAATTGAGGTCAAACCAACAAAACGCATTCGCTGCGTTCTGCTTTTGCTAATGAATTTCACTAAAGCTCAACAAGTTCTTTTCGTTGGTTCCTTATCCCTTGAGACAACATTTTTTTCAATATTGTAACATTTTGCTAAAATGCTGTACTGCTGCGGTTAATCAGGCTCATTAGGTGGCCAAAGTCATTTGGAACACTCACATGCACACACACATACACGCACACACATACGTGACTTTCTATATGCCCGACTGTAGGTTGATCCTGCATTGAGTTGCATGTCAACATTTGGTTTTTGTGGTTGTATGCGGTTGGCAAAGTGATTAAGTTGTGTTGCGGTTTTTATGCCACAACGCTCCATTAAACGTAATTTAACTGTTGTCCCTATGGTTTTGTGGCAATTTGTTGCCTTTTTCCAAAATTGTACACTGCAAAAAAATGTTCAGCAGTTTAAAAAAATCACGCGATAGAAATTCTGCAGCTTATTTGGTTTCGAATCAAACTAGCGCATTGGTCGCCTAAATCGAAACTCTGACTGCCTTTGTAAAAGTACTATCATCGTATTGGTCATGATTTAGTTGTTGATTAACGAGCAACGAAGCAGGACGTATGCACAACAACAATAATTGCGCAGTGAGCGTTTGTTTTCAAATTAAATATGTTTTGCGTAAATAAACAATAACAACCTCAGATATTGCTATGACGCTTGCTCAGCGACTACGTAACAGAAAGAGCATAATAAAATGCGTGAAATGAGGCGAATAATTATTTTACCTACCTTACGACCTCCGTGCTAGAGCTTACGATTTCTTCTCGCACACAAGTGAGTGTTTCGAGACTCGAGGCTTCTCGCGATATTCTCGAATCTCGAAATACTCGTTAATCTTGCGAGCTTCTCGACATTCAAGTTAGTCGCTGCATTGGCAGTATTATATGTAGAGCTTATTATTTTTCTGTTTTTTCTAGAAGAAGCAGTAAACTCTACCTAATACCACCAATGTAACGATTTAATTTAATGTCGAAAAACTCACGGGAAATTTCGAGTTTAGAGAATTTCACGTGAAGGGTGAAGCGAATACTCGCGAGAAATTTCTCGCCTAACAAATTCGAGAAAACGTAAACATATCAAATAGAATTCCCTTTGTGTAGGTGAGGTTGAAAATATTGTCGGATAAGCCAATTAACCATAAAGAGCTATATCTTTCGCTCACACAACCCCTTGAATTCGAATATGTGATTCTCTTCCTACTTCACAAAAGTGATTATGCTCCAATGCACCGTGATTTGCTGTACTAGTACGCGGCGTTCTTTTTCCGAAAACAGTGCAATATTCCTCATCGTAACAATTTTTGTTCTCATGCTCGCTGAAATCTACGATATTCGCAGCGTTAGTACGTAATGAGAGAAATGTAGTTTCCACTACACGGCAACATCGTCATATCGCAGATTGGTCTAAGTAAACAGGTGTGAAGTGCGGGAGTAATCCTCAGATGACTGCTTCATTGAACTCAGCTGTTCACAGCCTTCCTGGCCACAAAGTAATGGTACGAGCCGATATTTGGAACTAGCAGCATACGCATATTCCTGACACTTCTATGTCTACCGTCAATCACAACTTGATCGATTGGGTTTTGTGTTTTTCGATCTAAATATGTAAGTAGCTTGGCATATCTTCTTAAACAGAAATTGTTCACGGCACGGCACAGTCAATCAACCTCAAGTCGTTGAATGATATTACGTCATGGAGACTGAATTTTTATACCGCAGAACCAAATACCACACTCTGGCGCCAAGCATGATATCAGTATGATGACGTGAGCATCGCATACCTTTTCTAGTTTCGCATAGAAATAGTCCACAATTACACCAGCTGTGCCGTATATTGGGATGTAAATGAAAATAACAGCTATTTTTCAAACGCCCGCCTTGATGCAGTGCCTTGCAATATGCTTGTTTAGAGCTTTGAGCAACGGCACTTGGCGGCGAAGTCTCTTCGATACCAGTAAACAAACAGCATCCAAATCTTTACTGTAGTAAACGTCGCAAGGCGGAGGATTATTTATAGGACGTTGAGGGTCAATGAACTGCTTGTATCACTCCTACACCTATGTTGCTACGGCTTCTACTTTCCTGCCATGATAACACTACGGAATCATTCAGTCTATGTGAGGTCCTCATGGACCGTCCAGTTCAACCTCCCACCCTAATATTAGGCTTACTAGACGTAAGATAAGTCTGCGGTGTAGATAAATGCTACCCATGCTTCGAAACATTTTCACAAAATTTGTTTACAGAAGTAATGCTGATACTCCTTAGGCCAAAACAGGTGAAGTACCTTACAATCTAGCAGCATTCAGCTATCTCCGACATCGGGCATACCTTAGCCTTTGGTTACGAGTGGAGCAGAGCCCTTAAAACCAAATCAAACCATGCGGTTTTACCATGCAAGCTTTATACCATGCAACTCCCTTTGCATTTTCTGCGATCATTCTCTGCTTCACAATGTCACTCTTCCTGCTTTATCCACTCTACAGCTTTCGAGGTATTTACTTTCTCGCTGTTTAGGCTTTCTCTGCGTTCTATATTTAGATGTAGATATCCTGGAGATGCGGTTAGCCTGCCTCACCTCCCTTGGACTATGTACTTTCTACCATTTTTGGTTGATAACCTCTATCGGGATTCCTAGAGAACTTCCAGTTTTAATAGGGTGGACCCAGTGAAACATGGATGCTAGGAGCGTTGACTTTACATTTCAATACAAAAGATGATTGGTGTCATGTGGGAACACATAACATGCAGGACATGCATTGTGTATGTTGACATTGATTGTAGATAACTAAGAGTTCAACTTATTACAGTATCCAAATCAAAGTTGTGACCAAGTGACGCGCGTCTACCTAGAAATTCTGATTTCCTCTACTGTGAGCTTCAAGTAATTGGGTTCGCAGGGCATTTATCGGTATGGTCGTGGCCTTTTCAATCATATATCTATTAAGCTGCCAAGGTTTCTGATTATTAAACAGAGGAGTATTCTTGCTTCACCACATTTATGATGTTCTGGCGAGATAAGAAGGCATCCCGTGGCAGTTCTTAGTAGTGTTTTGACAGGCCTACAGCTTCTTTTATTGTCTCTCTTTCTACAAACAACTTTTGACTTACTGAGGATTTTGTTTACCCCTTAAACCTTAGAGTCTGCAGATTTCAGTCGCTTATCACGACATATCTGCTTATCTTCATCTTCGCCTCCTTATCTTCGTCATCACAGTAGCCCCCTTGGCTTTGAAATGTAAAAGTCAAATAGCTAAAAAAATCTGCATGGATTTTGTATTCCTTCTTGTGTTGCTTCTATCATTAGAGAGAGGACTGTAGACTTATGACGGGTATTCTGACTGGGCACTGCCTTCTGGCGTCACATGCCTTTAAATTAGACTTGGTCAATGATAGCAGATGTAGGAAGTACGGGATGGAGGAGGAAACGATCGAGCACGTTCTGTGCTCGTGCCCTGCACTTGCTAGGCAAAGACTTCAGCTATTAGGAGTGATACAGCCGTCAGATCTAGAAGCAGCAAGTGGTTTAAGGTCTAGGAAGCTTCTAGTATTTGCCAAGAGGACAGAGTTTTTTATAACATAGGTCCTGGTTTTTCATAGGGTTTTTCAGTTTAGTCGTTAAAACAAAATTCTGGTAACACTACGGACTCAATCAGTCTATGTGAGGTCCTCATGGACCGGCCAGTTCAACCTAACCTAACCTTGTATTTCTTGCTGTGTATCCTAGCCTCACCCAACTCTACTCATCCTTGTTCTGCTCTCTTTCGGTCGTTCTTTTTATGTTTGCTTAATTTTTCGCATATTTCGTTTTATAACATTTGCTTGCATGGCTCGATTCCAACACAAACGAGTAACCTTAAACACACACACACACAAAGGCATATGCACCATACCATATCGAAGAACTTGTGTGTTCCTCCACAGAGCCGATATTATGATAAAGTGACCTCTTTGGTTATTATTTATGGCCTATTAGTAAGGTGTGCGCATCCACATTTCTACAGATATATACCAAAAAAAAAGCTTACCTAACTGCCCGTGCGCCAAAGGACCACACCACATCACTAAAGACAATAATTTGCCGCTTTTTGTCCACACGAACACCCAAAAACTTTACTAAAGCAGTCTTCCAGAATTCCACGCTATAAAAGAAAACAAAAAAGCATAAACAACAAAACGAAAAACATCAATCGCTTAGTAGCAGCTAATGTTGAAAGCACATCGATTTTGGTTCAATCAGCACTAAAGATTTTTGGGTTGCGTTAGAGTTTGTTGGTGAGTTGATGAGTTAATAGGAATCAGGTTACATGCAAGTTACCTGATCAAGCAAACGGATCGATCGATCGATCGTTCACCACCAAACCAAGCAACAACTTCACTGAAGAAGCCATTTATGGTGGTCTCTTTTTTTGGTGTTCCTGACTCATGGTTTTGGCTTGAAAAATGACTTCATATAAGTTGCTATTAATTTTTGTGTTGTTTTTTTGCTGTTGTTTTTGTTGTCATTTAATAGCTTTGATGGCAGCTTCACAAAAGCTTAATACTGGCTAATGTGTATATTCATATATTTGGCGTTGTGGTTGTTGTTACTGCTGTTGTTCGCGGTATTAGCCCATTGTAGCTATTGACAGCTTTAATTAACTCATCCGCTCGATCTGTGTGTGTGGTAGACATTTTATATCCGTTTAACATTTTGCGGTTATGGCATTTTGTTCATATTTATCTTCTGCTGTTTTTTTCATCTATTTAAAATTTTTGATGACTTACGCATGCGCAGTATTTAGTAATTTTGTAGACATATCCGGTATCCCGTTTTGTAAAAAGTTTCTTTCTAGTTAATGTATTGCCTTTTGAGGTCCAGTTTACTTGTAAGAAAATAATTTTCTTCTCTATAGACCAAACTAATTTTTTTAAAGAGAATTAGTCAGAAGCAAACAAGTAATTCCCCGTTTTTCGAAGATAGCCACCAAAGCATTTATATTGGCTTTCGAAATTCGAATACGACCCATCCTAATATATTTTTGGTGTATTTAGCGTGCTTAAGAAATTAAAGAATTAAAAATGTAGGCATGGTCGGTCTTCTTCTCTTACATGGACTGTATACTTCAATTTCTCTTACCAAGCTTAGGCACGAAAGGTAAAAGATAGACATATCTACATCATGCCCAGTTTTAAATGAGAAATTGTCATATGAAAATGAGAGTTGTCAGTTTGTGCATAAGATAAATTATTTATGAATTAGAAAGCTTAGTTGTTGTTATGGTTATAACAATAAAAGTACTCCCCAAAGGCGTTGGGGAGTGTTATCGATGTTGATGGTCCTTTGCTGGATACAGATCCGGTACGTTCCGGTAAAAAGCACCATAAATGTACCAGTGCGACCATCTCGGGCACGATTAATATGACCACATTAATCTTCTAAGCCATACCGCTCCTCCAACTCCTAGTTCCAAGCATCAAATGTAACGTCTCAGTGCTAGGACCATAAGGCAAGCTAGCCGCGATGATAAGACCCTCACTTCTAAACATTCAAGGCAGAATACATTAAGGGCTCTCTACAGCGAGGAAGTATATATGTTCCTGGAAAACTGAAATAGTTAGGAAGTGGTAGCATCAGACCAAAAAGAAATGAAGAAAGAGGTGACAAAGCCAAAGAGCTAGCATAAATGAGCGCAACCCTCGAAGCTTGTTCCATAGATGTCGCAACCAAATTTTGGCTAGGTTAAAAGAAGGCGAGAGTTGATTAGAAGCGGCAACACAGGGAAGGCGTGAAACGAAGCTCCGGCCAAAATTTTTGTTATCACTGAAAAGATGCTGAAGGCTTTTGACGGGTTTTCAGACTGATAGCAAATGTGGGTATGCACTCGCCAGGAGGAGGAAACGATCGAGCATGTTATGTGGCCGTAAGTGTGGCACAGCTATCAGATTTAGAAGCAGCAGGAACCATAGGTTCTAGAAGGCTTCCTATATTTCCCAAAGGGAGGTAGTAATTTTATAACTAAATAAAAAAAAATGGTTTTTCAGTTTTTAATCATTCTATGTTAAGTCCTTACCGACCGACCAGTACAACCTAACCTATGCCAAAAAGAGAGAAAGTGACTAATAAGGAAAAAAATGCCGAAGTTGTGACTCCAGGTGTTCTCGAGAGGCTGGATCGGTTGTCGAAGCTGTACTTGACCCCACATAATGAAAGCACTCCAGCAGAACTTTTTGTAGTATTGTGACATCACCCCAAGGGGTTGCAAGTGCGATTAATAGCTTATCCTACCCAATTGTCAGCCTCGCCTTCCCGTTGTGAGTCCTTTTTATGACGAGGCTTTGGCGACACGCAGTTCTCCAACGAAGAACGTGGTTGGATGACTAGTTTGGTGTGGTCATATCAAACCAATCTTTTGATGGTCGGGCTGGACCCTAATGGTACTATATCCCGGATAAAATCCGGCAGAGGCCTATCAACATCTGTACAAAAGTTTTTGGAGAGGCACGCCATAATGCTGCAAGTGTTACAGATGAATCCACAACAGATTAAGGTGGTGTGGTGCTAAGTCCACCTGGCGCTTGAGCGGTGTTCGTTTGGTGTGCTACTGACGTAGGGTCTAATACTGCCGAGCTCAGTTATCGCAGATGCGGCATTTGAGGCAGCAATTAAGTAGGGTTCTAGAAATCTTTCAGAATTTGCCAAAAGGGCATATTACATTTATGGCATAAATGCTGGTACTTAATTGGAGTTTTACGTTTCGTATTTTCTGATAACACTATGGACACATTCGGTCTTTATAAATCCTTTGCCGAGTATAGATTCGGTTCGCTGGCTATGTATTTCGTAAATGTACTAGTCCAACTATCTTAAAAACAGTTTGCTATGACCAGTTTTCATCTTCAAGGTCATTAAATTTCTTTCGTCGGAAACTAAAGGCTGCTTGAGCCTCACTGCCTAAATTTCTCTACATTTACCTTCATGTTTTTACCATGATTCGCCTAACTAGCTATGTGTTGTACTTTTCTTTAAATTCATTGCGTCGTCCGTATCCTCTCTCTGATGAGAGTCAACAACAACAACAAGAGAAAGCTCAGAAATCCCTTGAACCGGGTACCCCAGGCGTGACTAAGCAAAGTAGAAAGGTTTGTTGCCTAATCTTGTACCAAGATTACACACGTATAAAGCATGTCTGCTTATTCTGTAGTACAACCACAACCCATTGTATGCCAAAATTGTCAAGCCTACTTGTTTTTTCTTAGAGCCTATAGAAGGAGTACCTAGCCGTATCATCTCACTCCATGGCTATTGTCCACAACTTCCATAGATCAACTAGACAATCTCAATAAACTAAGCAATCCCTCATGAGCACCAAGTATTTACCGCGACACTTTGCGCCGTTTTCCCTAAGCGCTTGTTCCACGCTAACTTCGTTATCGTAATTTATGCACATGTATGCAACAACTCGATAAAGTAACACAATGCAGAGAGGGTGCAAGCAAGCAAGCAACAACAATAAGATATCAAGAACGACAAAAACACTTGAGCAACATTAAACAACAATAAAAGCGGTAACAAACTACACAGATCTTATCACGCGGCGATGATCAGAACGAGAGCATGATGCCACAATAACGCTTGCAAACATACACTTACACACATACATGCACATGAGTTTGTATGGTAAAGTGAGAGTGGTTGGTTAGTGCAGTGAAGACTTTTTGTAAAGTAAAGAACGTACACCGACAACTTGGTAGCATTTGGGTTGACTTGGTGGGCTTTTGTGATTGCTACAATGTTGCTCTTGTGATTGTGTTATGTATTTTTATGTGTATTGTTGTTATTGTTGTCGCGTCGTTTTGTTACGTTATCGATGGCATGTTCTTGTTGGATAATGGCTGAAAAGGATCCCCCATTATGCACAACAATAACAGCTTCATAAATGTAAATTAGAGCTCGTTTAGCCAGCGATGGTTATCCCTTCAACAACAACAACAAAAACAAAAAGAACTCACAATGAGCATTGAGCTCGTAAATAACTGCCAAATGACATCATTATCGGTAGCTTGCATTGTCCAGTGTTATAGATTGTGATGTGTGTGTGTGTGTGTGTGTGTGTTAGATTTTTTACTTTTTAATTGTGAAAATATATTGTCAGTATCTTCGTTGTTGTTGTTGTTACTATTGTTGCTACTGCTATTAAAATTGTAGTAAGTGCTTCTGTTTCATGTTGCAATGATTTCTTAAATGTTGATGCTGCTGATATAAATAAATTCTTTTGTTGTATGTAGTTGGGTAACGGTGTTGGTGATGGCTGTTGGTGGTAACATTGACCGCACAATGCGGCAACACACAATTCTTGTTGATTGCAATACGCGCTTTTATCAGTCGCTGAAATCAGTGAAATCGGTGATAATGGCTTGTAACTACAAAATGACTTGTCAATGCGATAGGCCGTTGAGACGAGACTGATGTGTGGACCCACGTATGTATGTGAAGAATAAAGTTGGTATAGGAAGTCTATTGATGTTGGTTATTGTGCGCATTTTTTATGCCCAACAAAAATTGATACATCTTTAATCGAATTTGTGGGTATTGGAATTGGTCGAAATCGCACCATAACCACCCCCCACCTTTTTCTTTCCTTGTTCCTCCAAATGTTCCTGGCTGAGTCCACTGTTCTGCATAATTGCTAAAAAAATCGTTTTATAGCAGTCGGACTAATACCAGAATATATGGCAAAGGGCTTCGCACATTCATAACTCCCTCTTAAACTTCGGGTAGTGTTAAATTGGCAGTCTTGATGCCATCAAATCCATTCAAAGCAATTACAGCTCCAATTCCTTCCAGTCATTGTTAGGAGCCCAATATTTCCATCAGTTTGGAAACTCTATCGAGATTATTTTGTTTAGAGATACGGAGCCCAACATTTCCATCATTTTGGAAACTCTATCGAGATTACCATATTTAGAGACACGGAAATTTTGTTCATGAGCTACCACTTTCTACGGCACAACATCCATTCGTGAGTTGGAAATCCGTAGTGGCTGCGCTGCATGTAGTCCCTTCGTATAGTACATTCTGCAGAAGAAATGCTGACTGCGTTTGATGTGAAAGGCGCTTTTGTTAAATCTAAAGCCATCGCATACCCCAGGCAGTAGTGAATGAACCAGTGAAGAGTTTGATCTCATCCCATCATCTTAGTAGTGAGATATTTGAGCAGAGCAAAAACAAGGAAATTGGCAGATATGTAGAGGCTGAGCCCAATGTATGACACCCTTACCTTACTGTGGCTTATTACTATAAATGTTCTCCTAGTATTACTCAGCATAATTGATGTGAAGATTTTGGCGTTAGCTTACGACGTCATGGTGTTGATTTCCAGCCCTTCTTATTCACGACAACGGAATAATGTTCATCAAAGTTCTGTAATGGAAGTACACGGAAGCTTGCAGCTTTAACAGTGCTTGACTATAGAGAAGTTAGAGGCTTTGATTTTTCATTACAATCGCATAGATGATTTGTCTCATGTGGAGACACACAGATGTGCATACGTTTTGTATGACAAGTGCGATTCCAGATACAATATGCAGATCACAGTTGAGCCAGAATAACTTCCGATTACCTGAGAGGTGTGCTTTGTTCTACTGCAGTGGTTAAAAACGCGCTTCTTATAATAGAATTAACTGGCTTTTATCCTTCAAAGGATGCTACCAATTTGTGTGCATAATTTTGAGAGCAGCATGTGTTTCTTTAGACCAAACGGCTTAGTAATATGAAGCGCTTGCTTTAGACACCTGGGAGACGGAGTGGCATCAATCTGTTGTTAACTAGGATGTCCTGGTTTGTGGGATTCAGTGGCGACCGTCTTAACTATAACTTGGTCTGAAAGTTCAACTTCTTTTCAGAGTAAGATCCCAACTCTCTTACAGTCAAACTGCTAAATTTGCTGTAGTGGGAATTTACTGTGGTCATTTCATGATCATAGCTGTAAGAGCTTCTTCCAGGGTAGCTTGGGATAACTTGAGTATGTATATAGGTTCCAAAGCATATGTATTTAAGACCATGTCGGAGGTAGTCCTTGGCGTATTTTCGCAACCAAAAAGAAATTGTTTTCGAGATCAAACCAATTTTGGGTTGTGATCTGTACGAGCGCATTTCAGGATCACTCTTAAACGATTTCGTTTGTCTTCGGGATCATTTCTACTCACTTGGGAAACATTTTGAGTTTTTTAACGCCATCACTTCGAAATAAATACAAGATAATTTCACAACTGCTACTGCACCTCAGTTAAGCCAAAATAAGTTAATCTATTTGATTGAAAGCTTAGTTTAGATGAATGATTTTCGACCTATTTGAGAAATGTATCATAGGGTCTTACCTAAGATCAAAAAGCAAATATTGTAGAAAAGATAAGATAAGAGTAAACGCTTGAAAAAAGAGACATCCAGTACAAAAGTCCCAGATTACAAGTTTTACTTCACCACTACAATACAAACGTCTAGATGCTTCTTCTTTCTATTATACGTTACCACGCAAAATTCACTTCACGCCATGATTTATGTTGCAGTCAACACCGTAAGGCACAAGCCGAATACAAACCACAATACATATTTCAACTCACAATATAAATTTTTAGCTCGAACTTTTTGGGTGGCCGAGCCCGAAACAATGCGAATTGTTTCTTTGAAGATGTAGCTAAAAACACAAAAATGCAACAATAAAATAAACAAATCGAAATAAAATTAAATTCACTCTTCATCTACCGACAAGTAAGCAACAAAAAAGTTCATAATATTTATTGTATCATTGTGTGTATATATTGAACAATAATTTCTCTGTTTCAGTATTCACTCCCATTGTAGTCATTTTGTATGTGATTGCATTCGTTTACAGCAACCAAAAGATTATATCGTCAGCAAAACACCAAGAACAGCAGCCATAACCATCATCAACCACGACTGACCACACCGCAAGCAACAACAATCAACCAAATAAAAACACGAACACTAACACACAGTAATGCTACAAATCATATGAAGGAGCGCTTATTGAGGGGGCGTTACGCATGCGCAGCGCACACATTTGAGGTTTGGTTCATTTTGCTTGGAGGGCGAATGCGTGAAAAAAGCTCATTCATTTCAAAAGATCTGACAACTGGATATATATAGACAAAATGCGTTGATTTGGTTACTCTTTATGTCTTAATTTGCGGGTTGGAGTAACTTGGGCCACCAGCGGAGCTAGTAATGTTGTAGAACAGTTTCCTGATGATAGCTAACTTGATGGGCTAATATTAGTTATGATATTTTGAGTTTGAGGCGTTAGGGTGCTGACCTGTGTCACTCTTTGGTAGGCGAGCTTAGCTTAAAGTTATTGAATTTCTAAATATTATTAGGTAGACATCTTTTCGAATCGCCTAGTCGATCGTAGAAGTATGATAAAAATTCCGAAAGCTGGAAGTGTCTTCTTTTTGGTATTCATACAGTCTTGATCGGCTAAACTTTAAGTCGACTTGAAGTGGCCCAGGATCCTAGCACTGCAATAAGAGCCTCGGATGCATATGCTACTACGTTTACTAAATTCTTATCGAGGTAAGAACCGTGGGAAAAGAGGGCCATCCTAAGATGTTCCTCGGCACATAGATCGGGTGGTTGTTACCAAACCTGCGTCTGTTTACATAATTCTAATCTCACAAATGCATCCATCCGTAAATGTTACTATTACTATTCAAGTCCTTTGATGGAATTTGACAATTGCGCTGAATGTTGTTGAGGGCATCGTTTCTGTCTAGAAATGCAGATAGGATGTATTGCATGTAATGAATCGCTGATTTCAAATGGTCCCCTGTAATGCCCTGTCAATGTCGGTTGTATAGGTAACGAGTGTCCAACCCCTTCCAGCTTAATCCAACAATGTACCAAACGGAAGAAAACAAAATAATAAAAGAACTCAGTCCGATGGGCGTAACACTGTTAGATACGCAGACGACAAACCAAAGACAAGGACTTCAACTAACGAACCTCTAGATGACCCTGCTGCCAGATGTGACGTTGGCCGAAGAAGAAACCCCTCGGCTCCAGTTCAAAAACTAAATTGCGGCATTACGATCCATAGCACACCAAAAGCACCAGCAGTAGCAACAGCAGTATCAACAACAGCAAGCCAGTCTATCATAAGCTTAAATATACTGGCACACAGAAGCTGCTCTAAAAACGTTGCTACTACAAAACGGTGGCGTAGCAGTTCGAAGGTTTTGAAAGCGATTATCCGTATTTTAAACACACAAGTGATGTTTCTCAGATGAAGAACAGATTAGGTCATAAGATTAAGCACAAACGGCTCTACAGCGAGACACAAGCAACCATTAATATAACTGGGTAGAGATCGAAATCAGATTGCCGAAAGGAAGTACCGCACAGCTCATGGCTTTTAACACGACCGAAAACCTTCAGGGCTATAAAGTCATCGAATGGTCTGATCAGAACAGCTGTTATATATGTTCAGATTATCAGAGAAACTGACAACCTCTAGCAGAAAACGAATGCCAGCTGTAAGGGTTTTCAAAAAGACCATGGGGCGATTAATTGCCTATCCTCCAGGAGGAATTGGGCGGCTTTTAGGGCATTATGTGCTGGAAACTGAACAGAAAAGAAGCGCCGTCAGAAATCAGGAAACCTATCCTGGAGCATCTGCAGGCTCTTCTTAAGTTTGAATTTCTTCCACACTACGTCCATAAAGCTTATCCAAGTTTCTGTATAACTATTTCTTTGCTCATATTTAATTTGCTAATTTCATATAGGTGTCAGGGATGAAAGGCGATCCCAAAAGAGCCTCTATCAATCGAGGGGTATCCAGCGCTGACAGAAAATTGGAGAATTTCGGATCCTACGGATCACCGCTGGATATATAGTCAGATCTATTGTGCTTGTACTTCTCAGTCTATTACTGTATGTGAACACTTTTATTGTATCTATGCATCTCTTCAGGCTTTTTACTCTATACGAGTATGACGAGAGGATTGGGAGTCACACTATGGGAGAGTCTTTGTATTGGCAAATCCGGCGTTTCATACACCGGAGACATATCAAATAGACGACAGCGTTCCGTATAGTACCCAGTGAGAGTTAGTAGGTCCCAACTAAATAAGACCAAGTTGTACAAGATAAGGGGCTATAAGTTTACCATTATTTGCCCGAAAGAGCTAGATGAGATAGCGAGTAACGAGCACGTTTAAGCAACATATTCACAAAAGTTAATATCCTTAGGAAGAAGCCTCCACCCCGTTCTTTTTCTTAATTTATCTTACCTAGATAGGTCTTTTCTGAACCTCGCTGTTTCCTAACTCATGAAGCTAGCTTTCTTGTCGATCTTATCCTGTGCCGATGAAACAAGAAAGATGGATAATAATATCTTTGGCTAAAAACGAAATAATAGAAGTTTGAATGCAACATGCCATTTGTTCTTGTGGTTTTCAGGTTCTGGCCCCCATAAGCAATATTTTCTAATATCGTTTCCAATTCGTTTTCTATTGCTTACATTTTGCGGTTACTATTTAATTATTGTTACAACAATTGCATTTGTCTTTATAGCCACTTGTGGTAATAGATGTTATTGTTTTTAGTATATTTACGTTGTTGTTGTCATACGACGTTGTAAATGCTGCGATATTAACTTTGCAGTTATGCCACAAATGTGCAAATGTTGCAGCTTGCGTTGAACATAAAACATGAACGAACACACAAACACATACACACATGCAAGTAAAACATACTTGTCTGGCAACGCTGCTGTACACGTACACATGCCTTCAAAAAGTATGTACATATGCACATCTGTTTTATCTAACCAACACTTAACGCAGACCACGCTGCAAAAACAATTCGAGTACAGGAAATTTCAGTTTCAATTTTTACTTAACAACCAAATCGTGCAATGGCGTCCGTTTGTCTAACTCCGACCATTATTTGTGGCGGCAATTGTGGATGATGTGGCTCAACGAACGTTGTAATAGCAAACATTTTTAAGAAAATTTAATAAGGAAGTCTTAGATCGCGCAAAAGCTAACATTGTATACCCAGTTTTATAAGGATGTGATTAAAACACAGATCTTTAAAGGCGCAACGTCCATTTTCCCCCGAAACGATAACATACTAAGTTAATCTATTTGAAACATGTTGCATCAACACGTAGGAACTTTATGACGTCTTCGGGAAAATGAGCATTAGTGATAGGTGCGTTCAGAGGAAAATGTCTGCGCTGTGGCGCCTGTTACTTTTCTTGAGTCATCTGGCTTTTTGCAACCGATTCCTCTCAAAAAACCGGCTACCTGTCTGGAACCTGCTACTTGATAAAAACCGGTTATTTTCAAAAAACCGGCTGCTTGATAAAAACCGGTTATTTTCAAAAACCCGACTACTTGATTATTATTATTATTCCATACTCCATTAGGAGCTTAAGGATTCAACAAAAGTTTCCCAATTATCTCTATTTCATGCGTTAAACAATTTGCCAGTTCCCTGAAGAACCGTTCTTCTCCAAGTCATCTTTGGTCGGCGCCAGCATCGTGTCCCTTGAGGATTCCAGGTTAAGGCAACATGTGCAACGTCATAGCATGGCTTTCGTAATGTGTGGCCTATCCAGCCATATTTACGCTTCCGTATTTCAATATGTACACTGGTTTGGTTGGTCAGCCTCCATAACTCTTCTTTCGATATCGTTCAAGGCAACCATATCGGCATTATATTTCTCTAGCAGCGGTTAATGAAGTACTGTAGCTTGGCTTTAGTTTCAGCAGTTACGAGTCAAGTTTCCGAGCCGTACAACAAAAACAGACTTCACACATGCGTTAAAAATTTTTATTTTTTGTTTCAGTTCGAAGGTTGTTAACGCGCCATACACCACGAAGTCTTGCAAAAGCTCGCCGGGCTTTTTGGATTCGAGCGTTTATATCTCTTTTTGCACCACCATCTATGGCGAGAATACTTTCCAAGTATGTAAAGATTTCGGTATCTGCAACATTTTGGCCATCAATTGTGAAATTTGCTGTGTTGTTACCTTTAATTCGGTTTTTCTTATATTTATTTTCAACCCAGACTGGTGATGCAGGTGGTCCAGTTTTGCTGTATGTGCTGGTGTGTGTGTGATAGCAGGACAATCTCATCTGCGTAATCGAAATCCTCGAGACTGGAGTTTATGCCCCTATTTTGCGAGTCGAATATTTCAAGCACCCAGTCAAAGACCACAATAAACAACAGTGGTGATAATGTATACACCTGCTTGACACCTGTAGTCGATTCAAATGCATTGCTTAGTTTCCCATTATGTAACACTTTGCATTTTGAATTTTCATAGCTTTTCCTTATAATGTTAGTAATTTTTTGAGGAACTCCAATTCTCTGCAAGGAAAGCCAGATGGAGTCCCTTTTAATAGAATCAAGAGCCTTCTCATAGTCTACGAAAATTGCATACGACGTGCTGTTGTACTCAATGCATTGTTCAATGATAGCTCGCATAGCGTTAATGTTGTCAATCAAGGAGCGATTAGGACGAAAACCAGACTGTTGCTTTCGTAGACGTTCGTTTAGAGGCTGAACAATGCGCTCCAATATAATCTTTTTGAAGACTTTGCTCACCACAGGGGCAGGCACAATGCCTCTCCAATTGTTGCAGTCACTTAAATCACCTTTCTTTGGTATTTTTACGACGATGGACTCTTTCCATTCTGGCGGTATCTGTTCTGAGTTCCAGATGGCTCTATATATGGGATAAAGCATATCGGTTGTACTGTCAACATCAGCTTCCAAGAATTCCGCTGGGATATCGTCAATTCCAGCTGATTTGCTATTTTCCAACGAACGATTTGCTGCAGCGATTTCTTCCTTACTTGGTGGTTGTGTGCATATATTACGCAGTGGTCTCCTTTGTTGACTAATGCTGGGCATATCGGGATTATGAGCTATTACATTAAATGTTTTATCGAAGTGGTCTTGCCATATTTTGAGTTGCTCTTCATCCATAGTAACCATGTTCCCGTCGCGATCCCTCACGGGCATGCTTCGATTAGATTTATCGTTGCAAATCTTCCGTGTGATATCAAAAATTTCTTTCAAGTTTCCTTTAGATGCAGCAACCTCAACCTCACGAGCTAATCTTTCATAATATGCGCTATTATCTGCTTTCGCTCTTTTTTTAATTTCCTTGGATAGAATCGCGATATCTCGGCGCAGCTGTAAGCCACTTCTCACGTTTGGTTGGCTTAATAATTTTTCCTTTTTTGACCTTCGTGCTTCAACTAATAATTAGTGATAGGTTCGTTCAGAGGAAAATGCCTGCGCTCTGGCGCCTGTTACTTTTCTTGAGTCATCTGCTTTTATGCAACCGATTCCTCTCAAAAAACCGGCTACCTGTCTGGAACCTGCTACTTGATAAAAACCGGTTATTTTCAAAAAACCGGTAACTTGATAAAACCCGGTTATTTCCAAAAAAAACCCGGCTACTTTATAAAAAGCGGTTATTTTCATATTACTTTTCTGGAACCTGCTTACTTTATGAAACCGGTTACTTTTAAAAAACCCGGTTAGTATTTAAAAATCAATTACTTCAAGAAAACCGGATACTTTTGAAAAATCTATTACATTTAATAATCCGTTTTCTTTAAAAAACCTGATTACTTTAACAAAAACCGCTTACTTTTTCAAAAATCGATTACTGTTAAAAACCGGTTTCTTTTAAAAAACCGGTTAACAATTAAAAATCAATTACTTTAAGAAATCCGGTTACTTTTGAAAAATTTATTACCGCTTACTTTTCAAAAATCGTTTATTTTAAAAACCGGTTACTTTTAAAAAACCGATTTCTTTTAGAAAACCGGTTTCTTTTAAAAAACCGGTTAACAATTAAAAATCAATTACTTTAAGAAAACCGGTTTCTTTTAAAAAACCTGTTAACAATTAAAAATCATTACTTTAAGAAAACCGATTACTTTTGAAAAATTTATTACCGCTTACTTTTCAAAAATCGTTTATTTTAAAAACCGACATATTTTACAAAACCGGTAACTTTAAAAAAACCGGTTACTTTCTAAAAATTGATCACTTTTAAAAACTGATGACTGTTTAAAAATCGATCACTTTTAAAACAACGGTTAATTTTTAAAAACCGATTACTTTTACAAAAAATCTCTTTCTTTTCAAAAATCGAATACTTTTAAAAAACCGTTTACTTAAAAAAACGATAATTTTGAAAACCCAATTACTTTTTAAAACTAAATTACTTTTGAAAATCCGTTTAGTTTAAAAAAACCGATTACTTCAAAAAACCCGGTTACTTTTAAAAAACAGATACCTTTTAAGAAAATTGCTTTCGATTACTTCTAAAAAACTGGTAACTATTAAAGACCCGATAAAACATAATCAATGAACTTCTCTTCCGACTTGTGTCGTGTTCCTTTTAATTTTTCCTACAAATTGCCGGGACGGGACCTACTTGCTTTATGCCGACTCCGAACGGCATCTGCAAGGCAGATGAGTTTTCACAGAGAGATTTTCATGGCAGAAATACATTCGGAGTGCTTGCCAAGTCACTGCCGAGGGGCGACCACGGTTAAATAAATTTTCTTCTAATTGAAAAAACTTGTTTGCCCGTGGCGTGAAGCCAAGATCTTCGGTGTGGTAGGCGGATCACGCACACAGAGTATATTAAGTTTGATTGGATAAGGGTTGGTTGTACAGGTATAAAGGAATCGAGATAGATATAAATTTCCATGCATCAAAATCATCAGTATCGAAAAAAAAATTGATTGAGCCATGTCCGTCCGTCTGTCCGTTAACACGATAACTTGAGTAAATAGGGATAAAATTGAGATATCTTCACCAAATTTGGATCACGAGCTTATATGTACCGAGAATAGATTGGTATTGAGAATGAGCGAAATCGGATGATAACCACGCCCACTTTTTATATATATAACATTGTGGAAAACACAAAAACCAGATTATTTAGTAAATAACACACCCAGAATGTTGATATTTGATATGTGGACTGATATTGAGACTCTTGATAAAACTTAGAAAACAATTTTTTAAATGGGCGTGACACCGCCCACTTGTGATAAAATCAATTTTACAAATATTATTAATCAGAAATCAAAAATCTGTATACCTTTCGTAACAAAATTCGGCAGAGAGGTTTGCCTTTACTATAAGGAATGCTTTGAAGAAAAATCAGCGAAATCGGTTAGGGACCACGCCCACTTTTATATAAAAGATATTTAAAAGGGTCGTGGACGAATAAAATACGCTATATCTTTGCGAAAAAAAGCTTTATATCAATGGTATTTCATTTCCCAAGTGCATTTATACCAATAAATAGGAAAAACTTCAAATTTAAAAAAAGGGCGTGGCACCGCCCCTTTTATGACTATGCAATATTCTATGATTCGGGAGCCATAACTCGAAGAAAAATTAACGGATCGTAAAAAATTGGGTACACAAATTTTCCCTATAACAGGAAATATTTCTAGAAAAAATGGACGAGATCGGTTAAAGACCACGCCCACTTTTATATTAAAGATTTTTAAAAGGTTCGTAGTACGAAAATAATAAGCTATATCCTAGCGAAAAAGAGCTTTGTATCAAAAGAGTTTTACTTTTAAATTGAATTATAACATTAAATTGTAAAGCACTAAAATTTTTGAAAATGGGTGTGGCACCGCCCCTTTTATGACTATGATTTTCTATGTTTCGGAAGCCATAAATTGTGTACACATATTTTCCTTATAGCAGAAAATATTTCTAGTAAAAATGGACGGGATCGGTTAAAGACCACGGCAACTTAGATATAAAACAAGTTTGAAAGGGTCGTAGAATAGAATAATAAGCTATAACTTAGCAAAAATCGATGATATTTCACTTATCAAGTCTTATTGTAAGAGGAAAGGGGAGACATTTTTTTTAAACGGGCGTTGCCACGTGTTATGTAGAAAAGTAATTTATCTGAAATGAAATGTACAATTAAAGTTCACGCTGAGTATATAATGTTAAGTTACACCCGAACTTAGACACCTTTACTTGTTTAAATTGATTGCTTTTAAAGGACCTGTTACTTTTAAACTACTGGTTCCATTTAAAATTCCGGCTACTTTTTTCGATTCGTTTATTTTTTTAGAAACGGTTACTTTTTTGGAGCTATTTCAACCACTCCTTATTTTTGAACCGTTCACTACGGCTACCTTTTCGGAACTGTTAACTGGAGCCAGCTACATTTTTAGAACCGATTACGTGTTTAGAACAGGTTGCCTATTTTTAGCCGGCAACATTTTATTAATAGGTTTAATTTTCCGTACCGGTTATGTTCTTGAAATTCATGTTGCAAAAGTTGAGTGTTATTACAGCAGCTTCGTTTATCGGTCAAAAACCACCACCATTGCAACTACTCTCGCCTGAATCTTCGGGAAATAACTAAGGTGCGAGATTTCAAGTGGTATTAAAATAACACAGAGACACGTAGATTTCTTACATTCCCACTGTAGGGATGGATCAATATGTATTTGCAGAAGAGTGAAGTAAGGGAGGTTTGTCGCTTTAAGTCAGATTAGCTTCAGAAGGCGATACTAAAGAGCCGTACACATCGAGGGAATGTCCCTAAAACTTAGAGGAGTGTTTGCCGTTTTTAAATAGTACCATCATATATAATTGAACACACTTCACATGAGTTAAGTTTATTGAGAGGACAAGGCGTTTTTCTCCAAAAAGAGTGGCGCCCGAGCAGGGACTTATTAAAATCACATTTTTAAATATTTCTAGTTCTACTGAGGCATTGCCATGCCTGGGCATTCTTAAGATCACAACATCCTAGGGAAAAGTTTCATGACACGAATGTCTAAAAATGGATAAATTAAAGGAGATTCTCTCCCTCAAATAAAGGAGAGGTTAAAAAACATGAAACTAAATAATGGTGTGAACTACTGGTATGATAAAAATAATTAGAGATAAAGATAAAAGAGACTTTTTTGATTTAAAAGAATAGAAGATACCTGATGATTATATCATTTTTGGCTACAAAATTAAAAATAAGTAGCGCATTAACGCCACTGGGTGTGAAAATCAAGAAAATAGCTTACCTCACCAGCTCTAGCAGCAAGTCATCTCCAACTTAATTTGCAGCTGCAAGCGCAAATCACACAAAAATAACGAACACAACGCGCAACAAATGCAGCGCGAGCAACAAAAAGTTTAAGTTGCAACACACCAATATCAACATCATTATTTGCAACATTTTTGTCATGATTATCATTTTTATTGCCCCCGCTCCTCTGGATGCCCGCCTCGAGTGCTGAACATAGACAAATATTTTTTTCTGCTTTATCATCTCTTTGCGGCTCAAAGGTGCTTATCAAATTATTTCGGTATGTATGTATGTATATGTGCATACCTGCAATAAATGTTCGCATCATTTTGTCTACAGCATGAAAAATGCAATTTCAATTTTGTTTGAATTACATGTTTTATACCCCGCCTGTCCGTTGCTCACTTGCTAACCCCAGCAGCTCCACTAGCATTTTCACTAAGCATAGCTTCTAAGCAGCCTTCAATATTTAGCCTTCCTTTATTATTTTATTATCTCTTCGTATTTGCTTTTAGTTTATTTAAGCTAATGCAGCAGCACATCTGCCATTCAGCATTTGGCCATTGAGGCCATTATTGCAGCA